>PVJC01030277.1:0-21320 GCA_004026665.1 Murina feae | reverse complement strand
TGCCCTACCCCCCTGGTGTCTTTGTCCATTGGTTAGGCTTATATGCATGCATACACGTCCTTTGGTTGTATGCATCTCTCCCCCTTAAGCCCACCCAGGACTCCCCTTTACCCATCTCTTGATGATCTCTTTAGTCTCCTTCCAGGGTTTTCTAGGAACCTACTGGTGGCTGTCAGAATATAAGGAGTTAAATCACAGTGAAATTGTGGAGAATGATTAGTGATTAAGTGATATTTTAACTTCTGTTTGCTGGGGAGAAAATCACCAGGAAAAAATGTTTGTTTGTGATTTTGACCGAAGTCATCTTAATTTTTTTGGCCAAGATTTCCTGCTTTTATTCGGGTTCATTTCACTCCTCCACACACTTCTTTACTGATGTCCATCTTTGTCTTTACTCATTTTTTCTCTCTCTCCCTCTCCTCTTCCTTTCTCCCCTCCCCTCCTTTCTCCTCTCTCTCTCTCTCTCTCTCTCTCTTTCTCTCTCTCTCTCTCTCTCTAACTCCACCTCCACTTCTACCTCTACCTTTGCCTTTTCCCTCCCCATCCCATGTTGTTGTTTTTTTAAAATATATTTTATTTTTTACAGAGAGGAAGGGAGAGGGATAGAAAATTAGAAACATCAATGAGAGAGAAACATCGATCAGTTGCCTCCTGCACACCCCCTACTGGGGATGTGCCCGCAACCAAGGTACATGCCCTTGACCAGAATCGAACCTGGGACCCTTGAGTCTGCAGGCTGACGCTCTGTCCACTGAGTCAGACTGGTTAGGGCTGCCATGTTGTTTTAATTGGTCTAGGAAAACCAGTTCCGCTCAGAACAGAGTTCGGGTAGGACTTGGCCGCCCTTCTGTGTTTTTCGTTTCATAGAAGGTCTTGGTATGAAGCAAGGATAGGAAATTTGGAATATTTGAAAAGCCATTGGACTAGTAGGAAAAGCATCAGATAAGGAATTAAGATGCCTGGATTTGAATCACAGCTCTGCTACTTATGAGTTGCATAATCCTGGACAAGTTACTTAAGCTCTGTAAATCTTAGTTTCCTCTTTTGTAAAATGGCGGTGATAATTTCTACCTCAAAGAGTAGGAATTAGAGATTATTAGAGTTATGTATGTGAGCATCATTGCTGGCACCACAGTAGGCGTTTATGTTTGAAAGTGAGCTTTGTGCCCTGGCCATTGTGGCTCAGTTGGTTGAACATCGTCCTGTGCACTGAAAGGTTGCCAGTTCCATTCCTGGTCAGGGCACCAAGATTATTTGACTTTTGGTGCTTGTCAGTGCAATATACAGATCTTATAACATAGAAATCCACACCTGAAACCTAAATGATCCTATTAACCAATGTCATCCCAATAAATTTAATTAAAAAAGAAGATTAAAAAAAAAGATAGTGGGAGCTTTATGCCCTGGCTGGGTGGGTCAGTTGATTGGTGTGTCATCCTATACACCAAAAGGTTGTGGGTTCGATTCCGAGTCAAGGCACATAACTAGGTTGCAGGTTCGATACCTGGTTGGGGATGTACGGGAGGTGACTGATTGATGTTTCTCTATTACATCGATGTTTTTCTCTCTATCCCCTCCCTTTCCTCACTCTCTAAAATCAATAAACATATCCTTGGATGAAGATAAAAAGTGGGAGCTTTGCTGTGTGATAAGAAGAGGTCAGATTTGATGGTAGGCTTTAGATTGCCTTTGGTTGGCTTTTTACCTACTTAACTACAAAATGTTAATGTTTAGTTTATATAATCTACAATAATAAAAGCTAATTAGACCGGATAGCTGAACGACCTTCCGAACATCATTCCAGAGGTCCTTCTGGACTAAGCCGCAATGGCGGGAGCCAAGGCTGAGGCCGAGGCGGTTAGGGGCAATCAGGCAGGCAGACAGGAGTGGTTAGGGGCGGTCAAGCAGGCAGGCAAGCAGTTGGGGGTGATCAGGTAGGCAGGCAGGTGAGTGGTTAGAAGCAAGCGGTCCTGGATTGCAAAAGGGGTGTCCAACTGCTGGGTTAGGCCCGATAAACCAGCAGTCGGACATCCCCCGAGGGGTCCTGGATTGCGAGAGGGTGCAGGCCAAACTGAGAGACATGCATGAATTTCATGCACTGGGCCTCTAGTATAGTATAAAGTTACCTTATTCTTGCCTTTATTCCAATCTAGTAAGTGTTGTAGCAACCCCAAAAAGGAGAGAGAATTGGGCCGGGTCTTTAGCACCCCCAAAGTCTCCACTACTACCACCCTCAGCCACTCCAGATGAAAAAATTTAAATGAGGTTTGTTAGAAATGCAGCATTAAGACTTAATATTATTACTTTTCCTCTTCCAAACAGATTGCTACAAAGAAGCCCATTTTAGCCCTAGCTGGTTTGACTCAGTGGATAGAATGTTGGCCTGTGGACTGAAGGGTCCCAGGTTTGATTCTGGGCAAGGACAATTATCTGGGTTGCGGGCTTGATCCCCAGTTAGGGGGCATGTAGAAGACAGCCGATGAAGGATTCTTGCTCATCATTGATGTTTCTAACTCTCTTTCCTTCCTTATGATTTAAAGACCTATGGTGTTAGAGCTAAAACTATAAAGCTATTAGAATAAAATTTAGGAATACATCTTTTGACCTTAGATTAAGCAGTGATTTCTTTAATATGACAACAAAAACAAGTGACAAAAAGAAAAAAAAAGGATAAATTGGTCTTGATCAAAATTAAAAACTTATGTGATTCAAAGGATACTATTTAAAAAAGTGGAAAGAGCCTAGCTGGTGTGGCTCAGTGGTTGAGTGCTGACCCAGTCATTGGTTCAGTTCCCATCAGCTTCTGATTGTTAATGTTCCTTTCCCATTGATGATTCTATCTCTCTTCCCCTCTCCCTTCCTCTCTCTCTAAAATCAATAAAAACATTAAAAAAAAAAGTAAACAAAAAAAAAAGTGAAAAGAGCCCTGGCCAGTGGCCAGTGTGTGGTCCAGTTGCTTGAGCATCATCCTATGCACTGAGGGGTTGCGGGCTCCATTCCTGGTAGGGGCCAGTGCGGGAGGCAGCTGATGGATGTTATTTTTTTCATGCGCGCTCTCTTTCTCTCTCTCTCTCCTTCCCTCTCTCTTAAAATAAATTTAAAAATATTTTGAAAGGTGAAAAGACACCCACAGAATGGGAAAAAGGCCAAAAAATTTGAATAGACATTGTTCCAAAGAAGAAATATAAATGGCCAATAAATAATATAAGCACATGAAAAGGTGCTCAACATCATTAGTCGTTTAGAAAATGCAAATCAAAAGCACAATGAGATACCACTTCATACCGATTAGAATGGCTCCTATAATAAAAAATACACATGGAGGATGTGGAGAAATTGGAACACTCATACATTGCCAGTGCGACTGTAAAATAGCGCAATTGCTTTGGAAAACAATTTGGTGGTTCCTCAAAATGTTAAAGATAGAGCCCTAGCTGGTTTGGCTCAATGGATAGAGTGTCAACATGTGGACTGAAGGGTCCCAGGTTTGATTCTAGTCAAGGGCACATGCTCAGCTTGTAGGCTTGATCCCTAGAGGTGGACATGCCGGAGGCAGCCGATGAATGATTCTCTCTCATCATTGATGTTTCTAACTCTCTCTCCCTTCTTCCTCTTTGAATTCAATACAGAAATATTAAAAAAAAGTTAAAGATAAGAGTTGCCACATGACCCAGCACTTCCACTAAGTACATATGGAAATGAAAATGTATATCTATACAAAATTGTTTATAAATGCTCATCGCAGCATTATTCATAATAGCTCAAAAATGGAAACAACCCACATATCCACCAACTGACAAATGAATAAATAAAATGTGGCATATTGATACAATGGAATATTTTTCAGCAATTAAAAGAATGGATTAATTGTATGGTATGTGAGATAAATTCAGTAAATCTGTTTTAAAAAATTAGGGTGATTGTATATATATGAATGGCATTTTGTGAATTTGTATTTGGCCCTTTATCCTTGCCACCATGAATCTTGAAGTTTGAGCGTCACTACCTGGAGCACTGGGCAGGTTACTATTGCTTTAAAGACTCAAGGTGGGAAATTTAGGTTAACAATCAGTTCTTGCAGAATAATTGATGGTACTTTGTATTGGGAACCTAATCTTTCAAGTTGAATGCTCTGAGGTTGAAATCTTTCTGAGTTTTAAGTGTGACCCTTTGTGTCCTACCCTAGTTCTCATTTATCCTCTCAATGGTGTCTCTCTAGAATAAGTCATTTATGCTTTGGGTTCTGGGCCCCATTCCCAGCTCCACCAAGAACCTCATGTCTTTCATTTTTTACATTTTTCCTCTAGGCTATTGATCTTGCTCTGACACGTTCTTTCTTGGGAGATGTATAAATAGTAGCTGGAGGAGCCATAGAAGGGGTCCTGCTCCCAAGGTATTGACTAAAATAGCGATTTTCAACCTTTTTCATCTCATGGCACATGTAAACTAATTACTAAAATTCTGTGGCACACCAAGAAAAAATATTTTTTTTTGATAGTTTGATTAAAAAATGTATAATTTTGATTCATTTATACCAGATGGTTGTTGTGTGGGCTGTTGTCATTTTTTTATTTGACAATCTAAGGGAAAAGAAGTTAGTGACCTTGACAAAAAGTCGGATATTGTATGTTTTAAAAATTCTTGCAGCACACTGGTGTGCCTTCTTACAGCACACTGGTTGAAAATTGCTGCACTAAAAGAATGAATTGCCTGGAAGGGGCTTAGGCCTGTGTTGGCAGGAAGAGATGACTCATTTTTCATCAAAGGAATTTCAAAGAAAAAAATGGTGACAGGATGATGTCAACGGAACAGGTGGAGACAGGAACCTTGACTGGCACAGGAGGGAGGTGTTGAATAGCATGGTTGCTTGGACAGTGAGAATGATTGACTATCATAGATCACAAGAAACGTCACCTGTTTTGTGTGTTTTTAAAAAAATATTTTTTAAAATTAATTTCGAAGAGGAAGGAGAGGGAGAGAGAGATAGAAACACCAGTGATGAAAGAGAATCATTGATGGCTGCCTCTTGCACGTCCCCTACTGAGGATCGAGCCTGCAACCCAGGCATGTGCCCCTGACCAGAATTGAACCCGGACACTTCAGTTCGAAGGCCAACGCTCTATCCACGGAGCCAAACCAGCTAGGGCAAAACATCACATGTTTTTTAGTTTCTTTCTCAAGCCCTGGTAGGCAGTGCTGTTCATGTGTCCTCAGAGCATGTGGTCAAGCCTATGCATGTTTTGGGTGTACTGTGTTTGTATCTGGGTGAGATATCCTGTGACACTCCTGGACTTCTTCCACATGCAGTGTGGTGTGCACAGCGTCCTGCACTCTGTTCATCAGCTCCATGGCTGGTAGGGTCTGTGTCTTGGGATTGAGGTCTGTGTCATGGTGACTTGAGGTGTGGAATGTCCCCCTGATTTATTAAGATACAGGAATTTGCCTAGATATCAGAAGGTCATACATATCTCAGGTACTTTATTGCCCAAGTACTCTGGCTCCCTCTAGTGTTTAAAAAGAGTTGGATCTTTGCTTCAACTTAAGGTTTTTTTTTTTTCCTTCTTTGAGTTGAGGGTCCTCTGTGGCATATATATATGGATGAAGCTGATAAGTGAGGAAAACTGACAGTAAGGAGGAGGGATAGTTAAGTTTTGATATCTTTTCATATTGCAAAGCACTAAATTGATTGGATATACAGGCTCCCATTTATCCTATATAATAATAAGAGGCCAATATGCAAATAGACCAAACAGTGGAACAACTAAACAACTGGTCGCTATGACGTGCGCTGACCACCAGGGGGGCATGTGGAACATGGTGGGTGTCGGCTGTGGTGGGGTGGTGGAGTGGGTGAGCGGGGGGGGGGGGACGCCAGATCAAGTTGGGGTGCTGATTGCTATCATCGGGGTGAGCCTCTGGTGGTTATTGAAAAAAATCTTTGCTCCTGTGTGCTGCAGTCCTGCCTGGCACTCGCACCTGCTACCAGCACCTGGCGCCGTCCCCAGTTGCTCGGAGCCATCAGAGTGGGTGAGCACCGTCAGTGGGTACAAGTGGCAGATGCTGGTCCCGATTGCCCCTGAGGGCTTCTCCTCCTTCCCCTGCTCCTGAGGGGTGATTGGGGCAGCTGCTGCTTCTGGCACCTGCTGACAGCACCAGCCCCAGTCACTCTGCACTGCTGGTGTCATCAGCATGTGGGAGCAGCGGCGGGAGTGGGGCTCCTGGCAGACAGGGGACCAGGGGCCGTGGCGGGAGGAGTTGGACGGGGGTGTGGAGGATGGGCTGAGACCCACCTCTGTGACCACCACAGCCATGTGGCCCACAGTTCAAGGTGCATGAATTTGTGCACTGGACCCCTAGTAGTAAGAGAGTGCTCCTGGTCACCTCTGCCTTAGCACTACCAGAGTCTGTGTGGTTATAAGTTTGAAGGCTGAGTCAGCAGTTTACAAAAAAGTTAAAGAGAGGATATTTATTGCTATTAATCTGCCTCAGATTCAGGTCTCTCAAGGAATACCCAGGGAAAGATAGCATAGCATTATCATTTTTATGGAGATTACTAACACAGCACATCACCAAGAAGCAGAAGATACTGCCTCTCTTTAAGATATATCATGAGCAAGAAGAAAAATAAAAAATAAAGAAAAATCCTGAAATTGGAATGGGAGGGAGGGAGGAAAGCTTTGCTTAGTACTTGGTACTGTGTTCAGTTGTTGCATCTTTCTGGCTGGTCATGAGTTCTGTTTTTGAACAATGCTGCTAGGTGCACTGTGGGATTAAAACTCATCTTTGGAGTAAGGTAAGCAGGACATGAACGTGGAGGCACTGGGTCAGATAACTTGTTCTTAGAGAAGGGTGCTGGACTTCCCTGGGCTTTAGTTAGCAGTATTTCTCTTTCTTGCTAGCTGTGCTTTTTCTTGTACATCTTCATGAAATAAATCATTAGAGGAGACTTTTAACCTGAAGCGCCAGAGGACCCAGGGAAAAATGTTCTCTATGGTGAGTTTGATTTGGGAGCCCCTTCAGGGTAATCTGTGAATTTGAGTTTCAGAGTCTTCTCCTGATTCACTGAATTAGTGAGTCTGGGCCTGACTATGTTATTTGTACCTGCCCCATAATATGTACAGCTCCTTTCTCTCTTTGGTTATGAGGTCAAGGCCTTTAAATCAGGAGGTTGAGCAGTGTTACAGGAGAAATATTCCCATTGGTCTATCAACCAGAATGTTAAGGGGATTCATGTGGGGGCTGGGATTCCAAATAACTTTTATTTATTTTTTGATGGGGAAGGAAAAGAACTCCTTTTTACGTGGCCCATTATCACCTATAGGAGGAGATCCAAACTCATATTGTCATTTCAGACCTTTCATAATCCAGTTCAAATTTCTATAAAATTATTTTTGTCAACATTATATTTATTCTTATTTTTAAAGGTCAAATATTACTGTGAAGCTTGTAACAAAAATAATCTTCTGTCCTATCTCTCCCCACCTGAGAACTGTTTCCAAGTCATTTGGCTGTTTCTTTTAGAATTTTCTACTTCATTTCTTGATTTTTCAGTTTTAGAAATTATTTATTGATGTTCTACAAAAGATTAGGTTTCAGTTCTTCCATCCCTGCCTCCTTTACATATACCCTTCCCCTCCCCTTTCTTTCCATTGTCACACATTATCATCATGGTATTCAGTGTTTATGATTACATTATATTGCTTAAATCTGAGACACATAGTATTCTATAATTACATTTTCATTCTTGACCAACTTTTAATTTTTTTCTGGAATTAATAATTGCCCATTTGTTTACTGTTCTGTGTACCTATCTTTACACTTTCCCATGGGACTCTAAAACAACTCTAAGTATGTTGCAATATATCAAATAATCTTTTGGTTCAATATATTTTTTTGAGACATCTCCAGGAAATTTCAGTTCTCCAAGTCCATTCTCCAGCTCTAGCCTTTAGTAAATCTGTCATTTTGGGGCTTCCCTTCACCATCACACTGGGAAATTCCTTCACCTCTCTGTTGGATTCCATGTTTCCTGGGCCTTATGCTGTTATTTTTCTTGATTTACTCTATCTTTTCATTGGAATATACACTGAGTGGCCAGATTATTATGACCACCCCATCACTACTTCATTGGGCCACCGTTTGCTTTCAGTACTGCGGCGATTTTTCTTGGCACTGACTCCATGAGATGTTGAAAGGTGATCGAGGAATCTGACACCATGCCTGATGAATAGCACTGTCCAGTTCTGTGAGATTTGATGGTTGTGGAACCAGCTGCCTGATGGCTGTTTTAACCTCGTCCCACAAATGCTCAATTGGATTGAGATCTGGTGATTCTGGGGGTCACCTAAGCAAGGTAAAGTCTCCCTCATTTTCTTGAAACCATTCTTGTACAATACGAGCACCGTGGTATGGCGCCTTGTCTTGTTGGAAGAAGCCATCTCCATTGGGATACGCCATCAACATGATAGGATGAATATGATCAGCAATGATACTTAGGTATGTTGTGCTATTCAGACGTTTATAATGATCTGGCCCTCTAGCAACTTCAGCAGGAAATTATAGTTAATTTGCCTACAAACGTCAGGTGGTCATAATAATCTGGTCACTTAGTGTATATTAGAGTGGCTTCCTGAGAAGAGATACATGAGCGATAAATATTTTTGAGACATTGCTTATCTGAAAATGTCTTTATTCTGCTATTCATTTAACTAAAGAGTTTGGTTATAGACTTCTGTGTTGCAAATGACTTTCCGTCAGAATATATCTTGAAGGCATGTCTCGTCATGGCTTCCAGTGTTGCTATTGAGAAGTTCAATGCCATTCTGGTGCTTGACTTTTGTTTGTGACCTGGTTTTGGAAGGGTAGGTTTTAGGATTTTATTTTTATCCCCAGTATTCTGAAACATTATGATGACCTGCATTGTGAGGATCTGTTTACATTTGCTGAATTGAGTTCTCTATAGGTCTTTTTAATTTGAAAACACATCTTTTATTTATTACTTAGTTCTTTGATATTCTTTTTTCTCTTAAATTTTCTCTTTCTGGTATCTCTATTAGTTGGATATTGGATTTCTTTGGTTGTTCCTCTGGTTTTCTCCCTCTACATTTTCTCTCTCTTTTTGCTCTAATTATGGTAAAGATCCTCAGCTCTGTCTTCCAACTCTTTAAATTTAAATATTTTTGCTATCATATTTTTTTTTTATTTCTAAATGTTTTTTTCTTATTCTCGGAATATCCCTTTTTTTTATACTACTTGTTTTTGTTTTGTGGCAATATTGCCTGTTAGGGCTCTCTGAGGATATTACAGTCCCCTCAGTGGTTTCCTTGGCATCCAGTATTTTCCCTGTTTCCAGCTTCTCTGTTCCTTCATTTTAGTCTCTGTCTTTCATGTTGGAGACTCTCTTAAAATGTCTAATGTTTCTTGGTCTTCATATTTAAGAGTTAAGTCCTAAAAAGCTGATTGGTGGGACTTGTTATGCTCTTAATGAACAGGACTGGTAGGGGAGGTCCATTTCCACAGAGAGGAAATGGCGAGTCATCTGTCTGGGGCCTCTTAAGCTCTGGGATTTCCAAGCTGGGCCATGGGGCAGGAGGGTGGGGCTTGTTCATGATGTCAGATTTCACCTAATATCCCTGTTTGCAGTGAAGCATCTCCCTTCTGACCTTATGCGGACCTGAAGACTTTACACCAGTTTCGCCCTGTAGCTTTCCTTCCCCTCCCCACAAGGCTTCAGAGTTCCCGGTGCTTCTAGTCCTGAGCCTTTCTGGAGTCCTGCTGCACCTTGTTACTTACTGTTCCTGTTCCCCACAGGCAGTCGCAGAAAGAGAAAGCAGAAACTTAAATTAGTAATCATTTATCTGTTCACTCTCCAGTTTATCAAACTTGTTGATATTTTTTATTCTTTTTTGTGCCATTTTTATTCCATTACTGTCATTTTCTCAGGTTTCAGAAGGGAACAGAGATGAATGTGCATGTTCAGTCTGTCACATGTAACTTAGAGTTGGCAGAAGTGAATCTTCTCAACTTCTCTCTCTTAATTACACAAACACTGTGCTCTAGCTTCACTTTATACCTTATTTCTTCCATCTACTCTCATTTCAGACTATTGATATGCTATACATTCTTCCAGACCTAGCTTATATGCCGTATTCATGGAAGCCTTAAACATTTTTTTTTAAATTTCTGTAGTTGGAAATGGCCATTCCATTGACCGAGTTCCTAAAGTTTCCTACACCAAATTCTTGTGGTCTTGCCACCCTCATGACACAACATATATTTATTGCCTTATGCTGTAAGGGTTTATACATATACCACTTCCCATGATAAGACTAGCTTTGTAATTTTACTTGTGTTATTGCTAACAATTAACACAGAACTTAGTCAACTAAATATTTTACAGATCCACAGAATTTTAGAGCTGGAAAATAATTTAGAGAAGTAGAATTTTAACTCATTTTGTAAATGAATGAACAGATCCAGTGTGATTAAATAATCCTCCAGTCATAAGCTAGAGACAGAGCTGAACTATAACCTCCTTTTCAAGTTCTCAAACTGTTAAATATAGCAATAAAATCTGATATATGCTTAATTAAATATTCTGGTTAATTCAGGGTTAACCAAAAGGCACTTTGTGTTTCATCCTTTTTGAAAAATTTTGTAAATAATATTTTGGTCTTAGTAATTAGGTGATTCCGACATAGGTAATAATCATGCCTAGTTTCCTTCCTTCCTTCCATAAATCAGGATCTTGAATTTTGGGTTTTGTCAGAAAGTGAGCAAATAGTTTTCTTCCCAGGCATCAGGGATGCATGGATGAGAAAAAATGTAGGCAACTACTGAAAGTACCCTGATTTGAAAAACATTTTTAAAATTAGTGATATTATGTATTTGGGGTACAAACCCAATTTAATTTGGTCTTAGTTAATTGTACTTTTGCTGTTTGAGAATTCATTAAAGATTATCGCTCAAAATATCTTTAAATTATCTGTGTCGAAGATTCTTCTCCATTTCCCTGAGTTATCTAGCTCTTGGTAGACCTTTCCAGAATGTTTGAGATAGCTCCAGAGATTTCATGTGTGAGGGGTTAGATACAACAGGAATGGTATTGGGAGAAAGTTGAACTATTGCTGTTATCTGTTTAGGATTTGTTGGATATCAAGTATGCCAGACACTATTTAAAAAAGCTGGGTGCTATCTTTTTCCTCACCCCTACTCTGGACACTTGAGGGTAGATGGGCAGGTACTTAAGAGGCTGTTGCCTTCCCCTGAGATTTGATTTTCATTAGGGTTTTGCCTCACATAATATGAGGCTGAGTGGTGGCAGATGGTCTGATACTGGGGTCGGCTTACAGTCTCCACTGGACAAAGCTGTTGCTAGACAATGAATATATGATGGAATGAGCCATAGCCAACCTCTAGAGTGGATTTGGCTCTGCTTCATGCCCATCACTTTTGTTTTGATCCAAAATAGAAATTGTTGTCTCCAGATTTTAGAGTCAGGGTTTAACTCTTTGATGTTTCTGCCTTAGCCTGTTTTTTATTGCCACCTGGCTGCCATTAAAGGGATTTCACTATAGCTCTCTGAGTTCCTGCAGGGAGCTGAGAGGAACTATCCCTGTGTTCTTTTCCCTTAAAACTGTTACCCAGATTTCCTTTTATGACTCGGTAAGTCAGAGGCAGCTGGTGGGATGCATGGGGGAAGCATTACTCACCAGGCACACATAGTGGCCACTGTGCTGGCCTAGAGTCTGGGCTGAGCTGAGAATGAGTCAGCTCTGGGAATGGAAAGATTGCAGGGAATGGGAGGTAGAGATGGTCTGCCAGTGACTGCTTCTCTTTTGACTGCTCTTTTCTCTCTAAGCACTCATCATAAAGCTGGGAATACTGGGGATCCAGTAGGCCAACCAACTTTGTGGTGACATAATGTTTCCTATGAAAGGAATGAGCTGACTGGACTTAATATTGTTGGCCTTCAATGTTATGGGTGTATATGGATTTTCAGGCAAGCTTGAGCTTGTATAATGAGAGTTCTGTGTGTGAGAGTTTCACTGGAATAAAAGCAATCACATCTCTTTATCTTGGCTAGAAAACTCAGTCTTCTGTGTCTATCTTTGTCCAGTAGAGGTCACTGGGGGTTTAAGTTCTAAATGAAAGAAACTCACTAATCTTAAGAAGACCAATCAGACTCCTTGTTTTTATTGTGGCATATTTGTACATCTTTGTACATTTAAAAAATATTAGATCAGAAACAAAAGATGTGAATTTGTATTAAGTACTGCTAAGTTTGGCTGACTCACTTTTTTTTTTTTTTAATAGAAACATCTGTGTGAGAGAGAAACATCCATTGGTTGCCTCCCATACACACCTTGACTGGGGATCAAACCTGCAACCTTTTGGTGGTGTATGGGACGATGTTCCAATGCTCTGAGCCTCCTGGCCAGGGATTTTCCTTTTTTTATTTAGGGCTAATGCCAGGATCTGGAAAACTGTCTCACAGTCTAAAATTAGCTCTTTGGGAGGTGAAGGGGGGAAAGCTCATTGTGTGTAAAGCTTGGTTTCCATGGCTAAATAGTTTAAGTTGATCTCTCTCATCTATGCTTATGTTTGGCCTGGATTCTTCTTCTGAACCTCAAATGTATCTACCTGTTGGCATTCCCAGGCCTGCTAGGTTACCTCACTGTTAAGCTCCTGATCCCGTTGTCAGCGCATGCCCATTCCTGCCCTCTTGTATTCAAGGTGCCTTAGGAAAACTAAAGGTGATCATGTGTTTCTTAGCCAGACCACATTAAGAGATGTGTTCTCATTGAGACCATTTTTTTTTTTTTTCCAGTTTGGAAGAGGATTTAAAAATGCATGTAGGCTGGATAGCAGTAAGATGCTAACTTACTTTCACTGTACATTTACTTAGAATGAGAGATACTTCTAGACAATAATATAACCTTGGCAAAATTTAGAAGCAATATCCATAGACAGGGCTTCTTTTCCTTGAATCTTCTCCATTTACTTCAGATAACTATCAGACTTACCTGGAAAAAAATTAATAGTTAGATCTTACTATTTTGTTAGGGGGAAATGATCAGAATACCAAAGAAAGGGATTATATTATAGAGTACTGTGGATGTTAAGGTTAGCTAAATATTCTTGTCCTTTCTCTTTTTGAAGCAATGCTATTGAAGCCCAATTTGAATTATTCATTGAGTTTGTGACTTAGAGCTGTTAAATAACACATCCTTTTTTGCCTTTTTTATTGATTTCAGAAAGGAAGGGAGAGGGAGAGAGAGATAGAAACATCAACGATGAGAGAGAACCTTCGGCTGCCTCCTGCATGCCTCCAACTGGGGATTGAGCCTGCAACCCAGGCACGTGCCCCTGACTGGAATCGAACCTGGACCCTTTAGTCCACGGGCCAATGCTGTATCCACTGAGCCAAACCAGCTAGGGCAACACACACTTTATCTTGACTTAGCCACTGAAGAGGACTTGCCATTCAGCTAGGGCTTAAATGCTCTATTGTAGTAACAGCAATAACAGTAGTTAACAATGAGTTAACTATGTGCCAGGTAATTCATGCATTTTCTCACTTAATCCTCACTGTGACAGTGTGATGTGGTAATTTTATTGTCCCCTTTATACAGATGAGGAATTGAGGACTAAAGAGATTTAGTAATTGGTTTAAAGACACAGCTAGAAACTGTGAAGTCAGAATATGAATCTAGGTTTGATCAACAAATTACATCACATTTAGCCCTAACTGGTTTGGCTCAGTGGATGGAGCCTCGGCCTGCGGACTGAAGGGTCTCAGGTTCATTTCTGGTCAAGGGCATGTACCTTGGTTGCGGGCACATCCCCAGTAGGAGGTGTGCAGGAGGCAGCTGATGGATGTTTCTCTCTCATTGATGTTTCTAACTCTCTATCCCTCTCTCTTACTCTCTTTAAAAAATCAATTAAAAAATTATATCACATTTAGCATCCTGTACAGCGGGAGAGGCACTGGATTTTAAGGGTCAGTTTTCTAAGTGCTATACCAGGGCTTTTCTCACTTTACTTTCTACCTTTTTTCTTTCTCTTTTCCAGGGTAAGAGCCTCAATTGCTGAGCTGGACAGAAAGGCCACCTAGAGTTTAGATATTGGGCAGACCAGTATCTGGAGAGATTTCTAGAAGTGGAATTTCTAATCATAAATTGATTTTTCCCAACTCCAATGAAAAGCAAAATTTATACTTGTGTTCTTGGAGTTACTTTTCACATAAACTCCCAGGTAGACTTGGAAGTTCAGTGTTAAAAGTGGCTCACTCAGCTCCTTTGTTAGTATATGTTACCTGTTTGGCCTATCAACAGGAGCATGATGAGATATTCCTGCCGTGTGGTGTTACAGACACTTGCTCTCAGGTGTATGTTTTTGTGGTCAAAATATGTAAATTCCCAAGAACTGCTTATATTTTGCGGATCTTCCGGGTTTATTTACCAAGTTTTGCTTTTTTAATTTCTTTTATAATTCGTTATTGTTGAAAAGTATTACACATGTCCCCATTTTTCGCCCATTGACCCCCTCCAGCCCGCCCCTGCCCACCGGCCCCACGTTTTCAGCGCCCTATTGTCTGTGTCCAAGGATTATGCATGTATGCAAACAAGGCCTTTGGTTGATTACCTCCCACCCACCCTTCCCCGCCTTTCTTCTGAGATTCTACACTCTGTTCCATGCTTCCATGTCTCTGCGGTTTTGCTCTTTCTAGTATGTTCCCCTCTTAGGCTCCTTGTTCAATGCCCTTGTTCATTACTAGTTCATCCATCATCCATCCATCATCCCTCCATCCGTCCGTCCATCCATCCGTCCAGCCACTCACCCACCCCCACCCATTCCACAAATTGTTATTAGAGAAGGAGAGGTTTACTTCTAACTGGGATAGAGGGAGTCTATCCCAGGGAAAATTGATTTTCAGCTGGTCCATCAAAATGGGATTTTGACATGAAGATAGGATGGAAATACATTCCAGGGTAAATGAAGGAAATATTGTAAAGCCAGAGAGTTTTGGACTTAATTTGCTGGCGGTGGGTAATAAAAAGTTTTAGAATGAAATTACAAATGATTGTCTATTGAGCATTTAAGATGTACCAGTTACCATGCATGTTTCAGGGGGAATTAATCTCAGTGAATGAGGACAGGATTGGCAGGTTGGAGACTGGGATTAGGCAATTTAGATTAGGTAAATTTTTAGTTTACCAATGTTTTGTACAGTCTGAGCAGTATTTAGAGGTCTTTGTGGTCAGATGTGGTTTGCTGCTCCTCCAAATAATAATAGTAGCCAATAATTATTGGGCATATATTGTGTGCCAGGCACCATCTAAGCATTTTAAATGCATGTACTCATTTAATCCTCACTGCACCTATATGAGACAGGTACTATTATAATCATTTTGTGGATGAGGAAATTGAGATTATGTGAAGTTAAGTAATTTACTGAAAGTTGCTAATGTGACATATGTAGTAGAATCTGGATTTGAACCCAGGCAGTCTGGCTTCAGGTTGATCTTGTAATTACCATACTTCTAGAATGCTCATGGCATCTAGGCTACTGAGCAAGAAATTTGGGCGCTTTTTCTAACTTTATTGTATTTAGTAACACAATATTTTTAAAAGGCATTCTGGGCCTTTGCCATGTTTGTTATTGTTTCAGTCCTGCATTGCTAAACATTAAAGACAGGAGTCATGGTGTCTTCTAGTTAGCTTCCATGAAGTCCACATCCTCTACCTAGCTATAGTTATATGTTTATTGGCTTTATGGGAGGAGAAAGAGGACAAGAGCTCAGCACCAGCCTTTGATGTCTGGATCCTGCCCTTCCCAGAAGTTAAGGTTTCCCATCCTATCAGATATATGCTAGCCTCTCTATCAAAGTTTTAATCATATCTATATATCTATGTATATGTATATATGATTAAAATATGATTAAAATTACAACATAACTTTAAAAGTTTCTCTTTATAAGCATTATTTTTCTAGATTTCAGAAATTTTAATTGAGATGGGTCTTGAATTTTTATTTTTATCTCTCTTTATTGATTAATGTATTATATATGTATCCTTATCCCCCCATTGCCTCTCCCACCCCCTCACTCACCCCCTCATCCCACTGGTGTCTGTGTCCATTGGTTAGGCTTATTTGCATGCATACAAATCCTTTGGTTGAGGGCCTTAAATTTTTAGTCAGTATCTGAAGTTAATGCTAATACATTTGCTATTTTGAGACTAAGTGTAACGCCATGGCAGTTTGAATAAAACTTACAGCCTCACTTCTCTCATGGTTACTGTCATCTCAGTCATAGACATTAAAGTGATTCTGGGGTATTGCCTTATTTTGAGATTTCTTGTGGGTAATGGTTGTGGGTAACTGTCCTAAATTCTTGTGAGTGAAGTAATCTTAAAGAGAGGTAGGTCTAAAATCTTAACAAAGTTCAGAGTCTTGCTTCTACAAGGTTTCTTTGATGGTTTAGAGCCCTGCCCATTGGCTGTTAGCTAGGGATACCCTGGAGGGTGCTAAATATGACTTTAAATGGCCCATTCTTTATATAATAAATGATCTCTAAAAAGAAACTAGTCACTCCCTCCTGCCAGTCTCTAACCACTTCCTGTAAATGATAGCACATAGATCCATTTTAGTTTTGCCAAGTGAAAAATTTATTTTTGCAAAGGCAGTTCCTCTCTTTCTATTTCTTCCTTCAACAAACACACATACACATATACACAAAGGGTGGAAACAAACATTTTACCCATCATATGTAGAAAAATGGTGTATCCAAGGTATAGCATGCTATCTAATGAAGATCTTGTAAAGAGTAAATTTTTGGGTACCTTTCATTGTATTTTCTAATAATAACAGATTCAGAATGTATCTTGATATTTGAGTACTTTGTTCTTCTTTGCCTTAAATTTGCCTAGGTATTTTTGAATTACACAAGCATGCTAAATTATTTTCTAATTGAGACAGTTTTACAGTGGCATCTGGTAACAGAATAAGGCAGAGAAATGATTTTCACTTTGAGAAATGAAAATATTGTGAATATATAAGATTGCAAGAAGACAGTTGTACAATGGTAATAGAGCTAATACTAGCATTATAATGTTTTGTGTTGAATTTGAGAATCTTTTCTTAGAGCTAGGTAGAGCTATGTATAGACTAAGTTTTGCAAACAGGAAGTTTTCCAAACATAAGTATCTAAAATTGTTTAGCTCCAAGTTAGTGTACTTATTTTGTCAAAATGTTTTAGCAAAGGGAGGCAGTGTGGTAAAATATATTGATTGACTTGAAATCAGACAGATAAAAGTTCAGATGTCTGTTCATTATTTTACTTTCTTACTTTGGATAAAATGACTTTTATGAGCCTCAAGTTGTTGATTTCTAAAATGAGGATATTTTAGGGTATATTGTCAGAATTAAAGAAGTAACGAATGTGAAAGTGCTTTCTAGTAGCTGCTTAATAAGTGTTTAGTATATTATACTATTAGTATAGTATGTTACAATAAACTAGAGGCCCAGTGCACAAAAACTTGTGCACTGGGGTGGGGGGGTGGGGCGAGAGGGAGTCCCTCAGCCCGGCCTGTGCTCTCTCACAGTCTGGAACCTCTCGGGGGATGTCCACCTGCTGGCTTAGGCCCGCTCCCCATGGTATTGGTCCTAAGCTGGCAGTCAGACATCCGTTTGGCAGCCTGGGAGCCCTTGGGGGATGTCCACTTGCCAGTGGGGAGGCAGGCCTAAGCTGCAGTCAGACATACTTAGTGCTGCTGAGGAGGCGGGAGAGGCTCCCACCACCACCGCTGTGCTGGCAGATGGCAACCTGGCTTGTGGCTGAGCAGAGCTCCCCCTGTGGGAGTGCACTGACCACCAGGGGGCAGCTCCTGCATTGAGCGTCTGCCCCCTGGTGGTCAGTGTGTGTCATAGTGACCAGTTATTCCCCGTGATTCTGCTGTTACAGTCAATTTGCACATTACCCTTTTATTATATAGGATAGAGGCCTGGTGCATGGGTGGGGGCTGGCTGGTTTGCCCTGAAGGGTGTCCCGGATCAGGGTTGGGTTCCTGCTGGGGTGCCTGGTCAGCCTGGATGAGGGGCTGAGTGCCGTTTTCAGATTGGCCACATCCCTTTCAGGGAGGGGGGTCCTGCTGGGGTGCCTGACTAGCCTGGGTGAGTGGCTGATGGCTGTTTGCAGGCTGGCGACAGCCCCTTCAGGGTGGGGGGGTCCCCACTGGGGTGCTGGCCAGCTTGGGTGAGGGCTGAAGGCTGTTTGCAGGCTGGTCAAGCCTCCCCGGTGGGTACCCTCATCCCATGAGGGTGTGGCCATCCTGGGTGAAGAGCTGATGGCTGTTTGCAGGCTGGCCACTGCCCCCAGTGACCAATCTCCCAGCAGGCTGGCTGCAAGTAGGTATCTGGGGTTTATTTATCTTCTGTAATTGAAACTTTGTTGCCTTGAGTGGAGGCCACAGCCAGCCAGGGCAGGTGGAAAGCTTGGCTTCCTCCATCGCTGGGGCAACCAAGCCTCCTGCTTGCTCCAACTCTGTTGCTGCTGGCCACCATCTTTCTTGGGTTAATTTGCATATTGTTGCTCTGATTGGCTGGTGGGCGTGGCTTGGGGTGTAGCAGAGGTGTGGGCAATTTGAATGTTTCTCTTTTATTAGATTAGATGACCTTCCAAACATGCCCATCTTCTTTGACCTTCACAGCTCCAAAGCTTCTCCATAGTAAGGGGTTTGTATTATCGTTGTGGTGTCCACTGTGTTTAGCGTAATGCTCCATGTTTTTAAATTGAATGAATGAATGAAATGCTGTTTCACAAGACAGCACAGAGGGAGCTCCAGTTTAGTATCCACTGTATTGCACTATTAATTTTTCTTCTAGTCCTTATTCCCTTCAGCAAACACTATATTTCACATGTCAAGAAAAATTCTCTTTTGACCCTACATCCTCTCTGCTCCCTGTTACAGAAAAAGTCCTTGAAAAAGTTGTTTTTGTTGTCACTAATTTCTTCCAATTCTTTCTTTGTTTTTACATTCAGTTTTTTAAATTATTTTTAATTGAGGTATAATTGACATATAACATTATATTAGTTTTAGGTGTATAAAGTAATAACTTGATATTTATATACATTGTGAAATGATCACCACAATAAGTCTAGTTAATACCTATCATTTTACATAGTTACCTTCAACTTTTTTTTCTGGTGATGAGCACTTTTTAGATTTATTCTCTTTGCAACTTTCACACATGCAGTTCAGTATTATTAACTACTAGGGGCCCGGTGCACAAAAATTTGTGCACTCAGTGGGGGGTGGGGGGGGTCCCTCAGTCTGGCCTGTGCCCTCTCGCATTCTGGGACCCCTTGGGGGATGTCCATCTTCTGGCATGCCTGGCCAGCCTGGGTGAGGGGCTGAGAGCTGTTTTCAGGCTGTCCACAGTCCCTTCAGGGTTCAGGTTCCTACTGGGGTAACTGGCCAGCCTGGGAGAGGGGCTGAGGGCTGTTTTCAGGCTGCCCACAGCTCACATTGACCCAACATCCCAGTGAGGCTGGCTGCAATCAGGTTTCTGGGGTTTATTTATCTTCTATAATTAAACTTTGTTGCCTTGAGCAGAGGCCTAGGCAGGCAACAAAGCCTCCTGTTTGCTTCAGCTCCATGGCTTCTATAATTGAAACATTGTTGCCTTGAGCAGAGGCCCAGCCGGCCTAGGCAGGCAGTTTCCTCCATCGCTGGTGCAATGGAGCCTCCTATTTGCTCTAGCTCCGTGGCTGCCGGCCGCCATCTTGGCTGGGTTAATTTGCATACAGCCGCTCTGATTGGCTGGTGGGTGTGGCTTGTCTGGTGGGCATGGCTTAGGTGTAATGGAGTTGAGGGTCAATTTGCATATTACTCTTTTATTAGATTAGATAATCACCAGGCTGTATTTTACATCCCCATGAATCCTATTCTCTCTTCAGTCACTCCAGTCAGACCCTGCTCTGCCATGCCATCAAAACTACCCTACTTAAATTCACTGGTGACCTCCACATTGCTAAATTCAGTGCTCAATTTTCAATCTCATCATGACACATTAGCGGCTTTGATATGGTTAATTACTACTTTTAACAAAATATATTCATTTTTTATATATATTGTTTTATTGATTTCAGAGAGGAAGGGAAAGAAAGAGAGATAGAAACATCAATGATGAATCATTTGATTGGCTGCCTCCTGCATCCCCCACACTGGGGATCGAGCCTGCAACCCAGGCATGTGCCCTGACCTAGAATCAAACCACAGCCTCCTGGTTCATAGGTTGATGCTCAACCACTGAAACACGCCAGCCATTAATTACTACTACTTTTTTTTTTTTTTTGTACATATGTCTCTTTATTTTTTTCCTCTTGACCCTTGACCTTCTCCCGGCCTCCCCTACCCCCCCTGATGTCTTGTGTCCATTGGTTATGCTCATATGGATGTATAAAAGTCCTTTGGTTGATCTCTTTCTCCTCCCCCCAATCCTCCCTGGCCTTCCTGCTGTAGTTTGACAGTCTGTTTGATGCTGCTCTACTTCTGTATCTATTTATGTTTATCAGTTTATAATGGTCTTTAAAACCCTTCCTTCACCTGGCTCCTGGGGCAGCTTGCTCTTGGTTCTCCTAATCCACTGGCTTCTCTTTTTTTAGTCTCCTTTGGTGGTTCTTCCTCTTCTCTATTTAATGTTGAAGAGTTCCATGGTTTAGTCCTTGAACTTGATCTCTTTCTTTCTGTTTACTCCATAAGTGGTCTCACTCAATTTTCTGGTTTTAAAATTTCATCCTGGGTTTCCCCCTGAATTCTAGATTCATATATTCCACGTCTCACAGTCTCTACCACCACATGCTACTCCCAGCTATTATCATTTCTTAGCTACCAGTTTTGACTTGGGTTATTGTAATGGTTTTATAACTAGTGTCTCTGTTTCTGCTCTTGCTTCCCAATAGTCTGTTAATATAGCAGTAAGAGTGATCCTTTTAAAACCCAAGTTAAGTCATGTTACTCTCTTGCACTAAGCCCTTCAAAGGTTTCTCATTTCACTTAGAACAAAAGCCAGTGTTTACAAATGGCCTGTACAGCCTTAGGTGATCTGGCCTGAGCTCTCCTGACACTCTTCCTGTCTTTCTTTCAGCTGCAGCCATTCTAGTTTCCTGGATGTTCCCTGAACACACCAAGCCTGCTTTAGACTTCGCACTTGTTCTTTTTTTTTTTCTCCCTTGAGTTGCTTTTTATTGTTTAAGGTATTATAGATAGTAGTACATATGTCTCCTTTCCCCCCCCATTGACCTCCCCCTGGCCTC
>PVJC01030276.1:0-21291 GCA_004026665.1 Murina feae | reverse complement strand
CACAGGCAACCGGGAGATGGCCCTGCTGCTGGGGCCTTCCCTTGGGTGCCTATTCAGGATCCAGATGGCGACAGGCAACCAGAGGTGGCCCTGCTGCTGGAACCTGCCTGCTGGCAGTGCTGGCTCTCAATCTGGATGGTGGCAGGTGACTGGAGGTGGCCCTGCTGCTGGAGCCTGCCTGCTGGTGGTGCCCCTGCCATCCACCGCACCCCACCCTCGCTGCTCACTCCATGGCTGCCAGCCTCCATCTTGGCTGGGTTAATTTAAATACAGCCTCTCTGATTGGCTGGTGGGTGTGGCTTGGCTGGTGGGTGTGGCTTAGGCATCTCAGAGAGACAGTTAATTTCCATATTACTCTTTTATTAGAGTAGATTGTCTTTCAAAGTTTGTCACCAGTTGAAGACAGCATCCATGTTTTATTTATACTCTGATATCTTAGAAACTCTTAGTAGAGCTCAGCCTTTTAGTAGCTGGTCAGTCAACATGGAAAAAGACCCCAACATTTTTTTCTTTACCTGGGACCTGGATGCCTTTTACACTTTCTTCTTTCTCTTTTCCTCAGAAATTTTTAGTTTTTAATCCTTTACTCTAATCTTCTCTGAGGCCGTCATTAAACTCTCACAATTGACATTGGCATACTGGCTTTTCTCCTCAACTTGGACTTATTTTGCCCATCCAACTGCTCTAAGAGAAACGCCCACCAGAGCAGCTTCATTATCTGGCTTAATTCCTCTAAGAAGTCTACCAACCCTCCCACCTCTCTGCTGCAAAAGAGGGAATCAGGTTGCCCAGATATGGCAGACATATTTCCTGCCTTGCTTACAGGTTCCTGTCCATAAAATAGCATGGATGCTTGTTTAGACCACAGTGACCTTTGGCCTGGTCAGCACTGTGAGCTAATGATTGATGCAAGCTTGAAAAGGAGGTAGAGGATATGGATACTTGTTTTATCATTTCCAGTCAATTAAGCCTTGTTCTTAATATTGTACCTTCATTTTTTTTTTCCTTTGGACCCTAATACAGCCAATCCTGATGCCCCTACCTACCTGTTTTCTGATATAATAATTTTTAAGATAGTTAATATCTTATGATCAGTTAGTATCAGTAGTGATACAACTAGAATTGGACAAGAAGAGAGCCTGGGCCCCTCTGTCACCTGTACCAACCTCTGCCTGGAGGGTAGTTCAGATGGCCCCAGTGGCATTGTATCATCCTTAAACCAGCCTAGCCATTTGCAGGTTTGGTGGCTGTCCATTTCCCGAAACATTTCAAAGACACAATCCCTAGCTTTCTCCATGCAGACAAAGGATGTCAGTGCAGTAACAACAGCATATGCAGATCCCATTGCAAAGGAGCTGGCAAAGATCCCCAGGAAATTGCCCACGGACTGGAAGAATGCCACACCGTTAAATACATTTGGATTCTCCTGGAGACTATAAATGGATATAGAACTGAAAAGAAAAGAAGGTGAAGGTTAATCAGTGATTTCCATCTTATAGCCCAAGTACAGAAGTCAGAATTTAGCACCCATTTTTGGGAAGGGCACCTTCTTCTATAAGGTTGAGTACTGGTTAAAAGAGTTCAGGGGAAAGGGATGAGGACAGGGAGGTATGGAGAAAGCAAAAAGCTTTCCCCTTCCTACAGTCCCATCCCATGGTACCCATATATTGCTGCTAGTCAGTAAACATTTTTATATTAGAAGGTGCCAGAAGCCAATTCCAGCATGTCAGCAGAGCTGAATCATCTGGAAATGGCTGAGGGCATTTCCCCCAAACTGAAAAGGATGCATAAATGATTGCTTGCTGCCAGACAGCTGAAGGCATTTCAATTTGCATGTTATTGCCTCCTCCTGGGCAAACACCTGAACAGCCAAAGGCAATTCTTCCAATCTGACAAGAGATTCTGTATACTAAACCATGGTCTTTGATGGGTATATCTACCTTGCTTTAGGACAATTTGTGTTAATAAAAAGCAAGGGGTCCTGAGACAAGGGAGAACTTAGTTCCTTTAGCTAAGTCTTCTCTAGCCCCCAAAATGCCTTCCAAAATTATGTTTCATCTCTGGACTCTTTAATAATTTACACACAGCACCTTCTCCAGATTCCTGAACACTTTTAGATGCTGGAACAAGACCCCCAGTGTAAGGGCGGAAGGGTGGTGCGGGAGTGCAGATCTGCCAATAGGGATGCAGAGGAAATGCCCGGCCCAGGACCTTCCCTCGACCAATCAACAGGGGCCACACGTGTTGCCCCACCCACTACTTCTGGCTCTATAAATCCTTTGTTTTGCCTGAAACCCGCACTTCCTGCCCTGCCGCGTGGCTGTGTCGGTGGCCGGTGGAGGCATGGGAAGTCCAAGTTAACTTGAATAATAAAGGCCCTCATGTTTTTACAGCGGTTTTGGGGCTCGCTCGTAGTCTTTGGGGATCACGACATCTGGGTACAATACCAGCAGAAAGGGTCATAAATAATATTGTTTTTTTGAGAAAACGATGCATTAAAACATAGTAAGTGCAGAAGGTATCTGTAGAGAAGATAGATAACTGTGAATCATTTAGTGGCCATACACCTACAGTGCTGCTGTATATTCACAAATGTTCCTGATAAAAAAGTGCACTTTTATGGCCTGATAAAATCACAGCATGAATATTTCTATACAAAAAAATCAGTCCACAAGTAGGAAATCTGTTCACTTAAATCTTTTAGAGGATGTCACATTTGCTTCTTTCTTTCTTTCTTTCTTTCTTTCTTTCTTTCTTTCTTTCTTTCTTTCTTTCTTTCTTTCTTTCTTTCCCAATGCCTAAGAGTGTTGATGTGCAGGATAAGGTGTGCTCTGTTTTAGGAGATGCAAGCTCCATATCATAGCATTGAAATTAGCAGATTGCTAGAGCCAGTAGTTGGGGAATCCTTATGAAATAATATTGAAAATTTTTCTCTGTTTTAATTTTAATAAGAGGTCTCTCAGTGGGAGGAACTGTGAGAGCAACCCCACTAAACACCTGGCTGGAGATATAACCAGATTGTTCATGGCTGGCATATTTACTCTCCCACCTGACTTTTTGTGGCTGAAGACTCGTTAAGAGAACAGGGATTCCAATTCTCCCAAATGAAGATGTGTAGTGATAGAGTCAAATCAGACTGACTCCAACAAAGTTTCCAGTTGCTCAACCCCGGCAATGAGGATGCAGAGGAAATGCAACCAAACCCTGGCCTTTCCCTCGACCAATCAACAGGGGCTGCACATGTTACCCCACCCACTACTTCTGGACCCCCTCCTGGCTCTCTCTCACTGCCCTGCCGCTGCCTCAGTGAGTGTGTGTGGGACGGAGCTTGAGCTAGCTCGAATAAAGGCTCTTTGCTTTTGCATCGGACTTGGGCTCACTGGAGGTCTTTGGGGATCACGAAATCTGGGCATAACATTTTGGGACTCAACAGGATCCTCTAGAGCCCCAAAGGACCCCGACCCAGAGAGCCTGATTGGCTGTGGTAGGTATCTGTCTTGTCTCTCTCTTTTGTGTGAGCTCATTTCCAGTAGTTCCCAAAGCGGTCTAGGTGAACGCACCGGAAAGGACCATGGGCCGGAAGATTCAGAAGACATTCTGATCTTCCCAGGAGGGATGGGATTTTCCCCTCCACGAATTGAGATCGGAGGGATGCTCCTGCTTTCGGTTTTGCTTCTACGGAGTTGGAAGGTTGTCCTTTGGGGCCCTTTGTTTGTCTGTTTCTGTGTTTCTTTGTTTTATTCTGTTCTGGGGCATGGGTGCCAGGAGTGCCCCCATGCCCATCTGGGAAGTTGGGCACTGTTTCATTTATCTGCTCAACTCCAGTTGGGCTAGTCTACTGAATTAACTGGTCTGTATGAAGTGGAAGCTACTCTGTGCCTTCTGGTTGTACAAATGTGAGTGTTTTGTTATCTCTTTCTGTTTGTTTGAAGACGGGGTGGGCCCGCTGTGGCAGAGTGCAAAAGTTTTCTCAGAGTCTTTTGCTCTCTGTCGGAGAGGGGGTCTGCCTATTTGGCTAATAGAAATGTCTGTCTATGTTTCCAAGATTGTAGAGATTTAAAGGCTAAAACAAAGGCTGGCTAGGTTCAAATTAAAGATCTTTTCTTTCAGGAGGCCCTTCAGGCTTTCAGTCTGAAAAAAAAAATGTCTCCCTGTGCCAGGCCAACTAAGAGTCATTTTTCTCCACAGGTCAGACCCCAGCTTCCGGGAGGGAGATGTGCTATTTTTCCCTTCTGTAGGAAGAGTTTTCCTCTAACTTACAATTGAAACTGATTGGTGGTATTCTGTGATGTAAATGTAGTACGCACTAGTGTAAAAGTGTTTCTATGTTTGTTTCTGTTTTGTTTGTCTGAACTGGCAGTTTATTTTGATGAAGGGGGAGGCAACTCAGTCCCTCCCTGCAACATGGTAGTGGCTCTGCCTCAAACTCAACTGACTTGGAATGTATGTTAAGGAGTTTTGAAGTTGCTCAAACCTTACCGCCTTGGGTCCGGTTCTGTGTGCACAAGAAGGAACAGAGTAAGGTTTTGGTAGCAAAAGCAGGCCAGAGGAAGCTATTTACTATTGAAGGAAAGCCTAGTGGGCTTTACCGACAAAAGGGCAATTGCCAGGAAATGGTCAGAAGGGCGCCTCTGGTCTGGGTGATGCACACTATTTTTCCCCACCATCCAAAGGAAAAAAAGTTGTATTTGCATTTTAAATTCCTCAGACTTCCAGCAAAAACTGCTTCTCAAAAGATAAAAGTTTTGATCTAAATTTTTCCCTTGTATCTAAAAGTTTAAAAAAGTGCTGTTTAAATGTATATTGTCTGAGTTTTGTCTCATTAAGTCATGTAATAGAAGCAAGTTACCTCTTATATCTGAAAGGGGGGTTGAGTAGCTGTCCTGCTGGTGGCATTGCATGTGGCTCTCATGAGGGCTGCCATCTTGAAATGGTGGAGGCCGCCCTTCCCTCTGAATTTGCCAATCGCAAAAGGAAATGTTTGATTACTGAAGCAGAATGGGATTCAGAGGCGGAGTTCCAGATGGAGTTCCAGGAATTCTGGGAGGCGGTGTTCCAGGAGCAGTTGCAGTTCCAGTGGGAAGCCCGCCCCATACTAGACAAAGGGCTCAGAAGTAGCTGTCAGCCATAGCCCCCGACTCTACTATTAAAACCCTACCTTTGCGAGCCGCAGGACCCCCAGATCCAGATGGCAACCAGCCCCATCACTATTGGTCTTTCACCACCAGTGACCTTTCTCAGAATCCTAAGTTCTCTGAGAAGCCAGCTGGGCTTATTGACTTGCTAGACTCACCCACCAGCTGACATGGGACGACTGCCAGCAACTTTTACAGGTCCTGTTCACAACTGAAGAGAGAGAAAGGATCCTCAATGAGGCCCAGAAAGTGGTTCCAGGGGTGGATGGAAACCCAACCACCAATCCGGTCCAGGTAGATTTCTCTGTTCCTTTAACTAGGCCTGAATGGTATTTCAACATGGCAATAGGTAAGTAGAGGCTCCAAGTCTACTGCCAGACTCTAATGGGGGGTTTCTGAATGGCTGCTAGAAAGCCAAATAATTTGGCCAAGGTAGGGAATGTCATGCAGGAAAAGGATGAGTCTCCAGCTGCCTTTTTAGAACAGATCATGGAGGCATATCGTACCTACACCCCCATGGATTCAGAAGCTCCTGAAAACAAGGCAGCTGTTATAATAAGCTTTGTAAATCAATCGGCCCTGGATATTGAAAAGAAACTACGGAAAGTAGATAGGTTAGGAGAGAAGAGTTTACAGGATCTACTGGCAGTGGCTGAGAAAGTGTACAACAACCGAGAGTCTCAGGAGGACAGACAAGCTCCCATCGTGGCAGCCGCCAACAGCAGGCAGGCTGGGGACATGGCTAGGGTCCTGCTGGCTTCAACCATAGATTCCCCCATGGAGCAAGAACATCGCCTCCAACAGCTTGCGGATGACAAAGGAAGAGGTAAGCGGACCACCCAAGAGAGGAGGTGGAGGCCGCAGAAGGATCAGTGTAGATTCTGCAAGGAGATGGGGCACTGGGCTCAAGAATATCTGAAGAAGGCTGGTGGGAAGGGAAACGAGACTGATAGAGTTAAGGTCTTGGAGATGGATGAACTGAGTGATTAGGGGAGTCGGGGTTTGGACCCCCTCCCCAAGCCCAGGATAACTCTCAGAGTGGAGGGGATTCCTGTTGATTTCCTTGTTGACACGGGGCACAACATTTGGTCCTCCGCACTCCACAAGGAAAACTAGCTAACAAAAAGTCCTGGGTGCAAGGGGCAACTGGTATGAGCCAGTATTCATGGACTACCCAAAGGACAGTAGATTCAGGAATGGGCCGAGTATCCTACTCTTTTATGGTGATACCAGAATGCCCCTACCCACTATTGGGGTGGGACCTACTGACCAAAATTGGAGCTCAAATAACCTTCAGACAAAGGGGACTTCACATCACTGATGAGAAGGGCCACTCCATACAAGTCCTGACCATGAGGTTGGAGGATGAGTATCACCTCGCAAGCTCCCCCAGTAGAGGGCAGTTTGGACAAATGGCTACAAGAATTCCCAACAGCTTGGGCAGAGACAGGGGGAATGGGGCTGGCCATCCACAGGGCTCCAGTCCTGGTAGACCTAAAACCAGGAGAAGGCCCAGTGAGAGTCAAGCAATACCCCATGTCTCAAGAGGCCCAGAGGTGAATTCAGCCACACATCCGGAGACTGAGAAGCCTAAGGGTGTTAGTCCCTTGCCAGTCCACCTAGAATGCTCCCCTGCTACCTGTTAAGAAACCTCACATGAGTGACTACCGGCCAGTACAAGACCTCTGGGAAGTAAATAAGAAAGTCATGGACATACATGCGACTGTACCCAACCCCTATACTCTCCTGAGCTCTTTGGTGTCCTCCCAAGTCTGGTATACTGTATTAGATTTAAAAGATGCCTTCTTCAGCCTACGCTGGCACCCTGGAACCAACCCTGGTTTGCCTTCAAATGGCACGATCCTAAGGAGGATTACAGAGGACAACTAACCTGGACGCAACTGCCTCAGGGATTCAAGAACTCATCCACCATCTTCAACGAGGCACTGAATGAGGACTTGGGTGAGTACAGAAGGGAGCACCTTAACCTCACCCTCCTCCAGTACGTGGATGATATCCTGATTGCTGCTGACACGGCCAAGGACTGTGAGCAGGGGACCAGAGATCTACTGGCAACCCTAGGAGCCTTAGGATACTGGTCATCCATGAAGAAGGCGCAGTTATGCAGAGAAAGGGTGAGTTACCTGGGATATATCCTAGAAGGCGGACAGTGACAGTTATTGGATGCCATAAAAGAGACTGTTTTGAAAATCTCTACTCCCACCTCTCGAAGAGAAGTAAGGGAATTTCTAGGATTGGCCGGCTACTGCTGCTTCTGGATATCAGGTTTTGTGGAAATCGCCAGGCCCCTATAAGAAGCTGCCAAAGAGGAGAGGGTATTTGACTGGATTGAGAAAGACAAAGCTACCTTTAGGCAGTTAAAGAAGGCCCTCCTAGGTGCTCTGGCCTTGGGCCTGCCAGGTATTACGAAGCCCTTTCACCTCTTTGTAGATGAGCACAAAGAAATAGTGAAAGAGGTTTTGACTCAAACTTTAGGCCCCTGGAGCCGCCCTTGTGGCTTACTTGTCTGAGAAGTTAGATCCTGTAGCTGCCCACTGGCCCATGCTTGAGAATTATCGTGGCTACGGCGCTCTTAGTCAAAGACGCTGTCAAACTGACCCTGGGACAGGAAATATGGATTACAACCCCACATGCCATTAAGGGGGTCCTGAAGCAGCCTCCTGATAGGTGGATGAGTAACGCATGTATGACTCATTACCAAAGCCTCCTACTCAACCCTCCAAGAGTGCGGTTCCAGCCCATTGTGGCCCTGAATCCTGCTACCTTGCTGCCCGACCCAGACTTAGATGCCCCACTGCACGACTGTGCGGGAATCCTAGAGCAAATATATGGACTCCGGAAGGACTTGACCGACTGGCTCCTCTCTGATGCAGGGGTCACCTGGTTCACGGATGGAAGCAGCTTCATGTGGGACGGGTGCAAGTACACGGGGGCAGCGGTAGTCACTGAGACAGACACTGTGTGGGCAGAGGCTCTGCCCTCTGGAACATCAGCCCAGCAAGCAGAACTCATCGCCCTCACTAAGGCCCTGATGGTGGGAGCTGGGAAGTGGCTTAATGTTTACACAGACAGCCATTATGCATTTGCTACAGCCCATGTTCATGAGGCAATCTATCAAGAGAGAGGGCTACTGATGGCAGAGGGATGGACAATAAAAAATGAACAGGAGATTCTCGACCTGCCTGCGGCCTTATGGCTTCCTGCCAAATTAGGCATAATCCACTGCCAGGGGCACCGAAGAGCTAATGACCCAGTAGCAAGAGGTAACCAAAAGGCTGATCAGTCTGTGAAGGCAGTGGCCCTCACCTCCGTCCCTGCCAGGGCCTTACAATTACCAGCCCCAGGGGGCCCAGTATGACCAGACCAGTCTAAATATTCCCAGGAAGAGTTACAACATATCAGAACACTCCCCAGAACTCAGGAGATAAAGGGATGGTGGCATACGCCGGAAGGGGAGCTTATATTACCAGACCAACTTGGGGTCACGGTATTAGAGCACATGCACCGGTCTACTCACCTGGGAACCCGGAAGATGAAGGACTTAATCCGACATGCCAGAATCAAAATTCACCAGCAGGATACTAAAATAGATCAGATTGTGTCTGCCTACAAGACTTGTCAGCTTACGAATGCAAGGGCCAAATCAAGTGAAAAGGGGACCAGGTTCAGAGGAACCAAACCAGGAGCACAATGGGAGGTTGACTTCACTGAGATTAAACCAGGCAAGTATGGCTATAAATATCTTTTAGTGTTCGTAGACACCTTCTCCAGATGGGTAGAGGTATAGCCAACCAAGCATGAAACGGCTCAGACGGTAGCTAAGAAGCTGCTAGAAGACATCTTACCCAGGTATGGTTTTCCTGTTATGACAGGGTCTGACAATGGGCCAGCATTTGTGTCACAGGTAATACAGGCAGTAGCCAAAGCTATTGGGGCAAATTGGAAGTTGCATTGTTCTTATAGACCCCAGAGCTCAGGGCAGGTAGAAAGGATAAATAAAACTCTAAAAGAGACCTTTACCAAATTAACCATGGAGACTGGCGGGGACTGGGTGGCTCTCGTTCCGTATGCCCTTTACAGGGTAAGGAACTCTCCTTACACCCTGGGCTTTACTCCTTATGAAATCATGTTTGGCAGGCCACCCCCTATTATTCCTAACCTTAAAGCTGAATTCCTCGCTAAATTTGAAAATCAAGAACTGTTTCTTTCCTTGAGAGGGCTCCAGAGGGTGCACGAGGACTTTTGGCTGTGCCTCCATGCCATCTATGAGACTGGCCCAACCCTGACACCTCACCAGTACAGGCCAGGAGACTGGGTTTATATCAAGAGGCACCACCGGAAGACTCTCGAGCCATGCTAGAAGGGTCCCTACACTGTGGTGCTGACTACCCCCACCGCTCTCAAGGTAGATGGCGCTGCGACCTGGGTCCATCACACTCACATTTGACTAGCAGAACCATCCATGATCCTGGAAGACCTCGTCACCAAATGGAGCATCGACCAAGGTCAAAACAACCCACTCAAGCTCAAGCTACGGCGTACTCAACCTCCCTGATGCTGATAACCTTGCTCACGGCCACTCATGCTGCCGAGAGTCCCCACACCCAATATAGACCTCTAGCAGCAGGTGATGGTGAGGTTATGCAAGGGCCCGTGGGTCTCATGACAAGGGGGGAATGATAGAGTCAAATGCAAGGTGTGCGGGGAGCTAACCGCACTGCATCTGGCCACTAGCCAATCAAACCCCAGCCCCTACCTGACCAATCAGCAGGGGCCACAAGCATTACCTCACCAACTGCCCCTAGACCCCCTATAAACCTTTGTTCTGTTGGAACTCGCTCTCTCTCTCCACCCTACCACTGCGTTGGTGAGTGTGTGTGGGACTGAACTCAAGCTAGCTCGAATAAAGGCTCTTTGCTTTTGCATCGGACTCGGGCTCCCTAGTGGTCTTTGGGGATCACAACATCTGGGCATAACAGTATAAATCAGGGAAGGGACACTATTTTAGAACAAAGAAGATGGCATTTGAGCACCAAAGCAAGTTAGCAAACAGTGATGATGATGAGGAAACTGGTCTTGCAAGGCTTGTCAGGCCGTAAAAACTAAACAATGCACTGTGTGTGGAGGGGGGGGGGGAGGTGGTTATTGCTGGCCCCAGGACGGATCATATGATATGACCTGGGAACCCCAACACCTGGGGGCCTTCCTGTAAGTCCACAAGGGAGCTGAACAATATCTGCAAGACAAATTTCCCAGAAGATTATAAAAACCAAAGCCTCTGTATATATGTTACTTCACTCTGCTTTGGAAATGTTCTCCCAGAGTCCACTAGTCACTAGTGTTAATAAATGGACTACTTCCTTTCTCTAGAAGGCATGCTTGGCATTTCTTTGCTCTTCTGTAACAACTAGGGGCCTGGTGCACGAAACTTGTGCACGGTGGGGGGGGGGTTGGGTTGGTGAGTGCACACAGCCCAGTGGGGGCCCTGCTGCTGACCAGACACACACGGCGCAAAGTGCCTGCCCCCAGCCCAGCCCCAGGGGTGGACGCTTTGTGCTGGGCGGCTGATGAGTGCAAACGGCCAGGCGGCAGTGGATACAGCTGGGGTGAGGGGACTGGGTACTGTCATCTTGTGGCTATGGGTGAAGCCATCTTTGTCTTGGAGTGATGGTTACTTTGCATATTACTCTTTTATTAGATAGGATGAGAAGGTATTCCAGGCTGTGGAAGGCATGTAAACAAAGGCAAGGAGGCAGATGAGTTGAGGGCACTTCAAGGCAAAACTACAGTAAAATCTCCATATAACAGACTAATTCAGACAAAGGAGTGTCCATTAAAGCTGAAAATCTGTTATATAATTATATAATAAAGTAGATTTTTTAAATGTATATGTTTAAAAAATGACAAATTAGTTTACTTTTTTTTAACTTATGTAGACAAGTTTGTGTAATTAAAATTAACCCTGCAGGCCTATGTTTCTCTCTCTAATTTATTTTTCTCATTATAGCAATCTCTTTAGCATTTCTTGCAGTGCTGGTTTGGTGGTGAAAAACTCCTTTAGCCTTTTTTTTTTTGTGGTGGTGGGGAGAGCTCTTTATTTTACTAACTATTTTGAATGATAGCCTTGCTAGATATAATCTTGGTTTTAGATCCTTGCTTTTCATTATCTTGAATACTTCATGCCATTCCCTCTGGCCTGTAGAGTTTCTGATGAGAAATCATCTGACAGCATTATGGGAGTTCCTTTGTATGTAACAAATTGCTTTTGTCTTGCTGCCTTTAAGATTCTCTGTCTTTAATTATTGGCATTTTAATTATGATGTGTCTGTGCACGAGCCTGTTAGGGTTCTTCTTGCTTGGGATTCTCTGGACCTCTTGAATTTGTTTGATTTTTTCCTTCACCAGGTTAAGGAATTTTCTGCCATTATTTCTTCAAACACATTCTCTATTCCTTTCTCCCTTTCTGCCTCTTCTGGCACACCTGCTATTCTAATATTGTTACATTTCATGTTGTTCCCTTAAGCTGTCCTCCTGTTTTTTAATGGTTTTTTCTTTTTGTTTCTATGATTGAGTGATTTTTTTCTACCCTGTTTTCTAACTCACTGATCTGATCCTTGGCTTCCCTTAATCTACTGTGTATTCCTTCCAATGTGTTCTTTATTTGTATTATAACATTCTCTATAAAAAGATCTGACTGATCTTTTTTCATAATTACCATATGTTTTCTTATGATGTTGAGCATCTTTTCCATCATTATTCTGAATTCTTTATCAGATAAACTTTTAATCTCCATTTCATTTAGCTCTTCTCCTGGAGACTTCTCTTGTTCTTTCATTTGGGGCTTGTTTTTTGTCTCCCCGTTTTGGCTGCCTGTTTGGGTTTGTGATCTGTTATGACTCCCAATATCTAGTGGAGGATAGTGTCATAAGATATTTCTTACTGGCCCTGAGACCCTGTTTGGAGCTATCAGCAATCCATAACTTGTGGCTCCCTTTGCTGGGTCCGGGTGCTTTCGGAATGGACCAAGATGTGCACTAAGGTCTGCTTTCCCTAGCCCAAGGCCCTGAATTAGATCAGGCAAAGACTCAAAGCCTCCAGAGACCTGTCTCTACCTGCAGTCTGATTATTATTTATTCTTGATTAACCTCAGGTTATTGACCACAGAGTGGGGCAAGAGGTTCTCCAACAGGATGGGGCAATTGCTTCTGCCTGCATGTTGTTTGTTATTCCCAGTCTCCTAAGGAGCCTCAGAAACTCCACAGGGTGGGATAAGGGGTTTTCCAATAGGGTGGGGCAATTGCTTTCTTCCAAAGCAAAAGCTGCCTTGGTGGTAAAGGTCTGATGAAGAAAAATGTCCTCTGCAATATAAGGGAATGACTTCAGACAGGTAACTGGAATGTCTGGCTTCTGAGCTCTAACCCAGAGACTCCAAATCTGGCTTCTGCTCACAAGCTCTAGTCCACTTTGCTTTCCCTGTGCCAGAGCCCAAGGTGAATAGCTGCACACAAAATTTTGTGTGTTGGCCCTTTAAGTGGATGCCTGCATTTCAAGCCATCTCAATACTGCTGCTTTTCACAGGTAGATGCTATATGTGGATCTTTCTCAATTCTGATACTCTGGGATGGTACTCCCAGCTTGGGGTTTAGATCCCAGAGTTGTCAGTGGTAACCCCACACAGGTAAGATATCCCTCCAGAACTTCAGTTGATGTCTGTGGAAGCCTGGCCAGTCCTTTGGTACTTTTGTACTTCTACCAGTTTCTATTCAGTCTCCACTTTTCATCCTTGGCTATCAGAGTTCTCTTAAGCTAGTCTTCAGTTGATTATTCATGACAGTTTTTCTGTATTTTAGTTCTACTTCTAGTTTAGTCCTAGGAATGTGTCAGTGTAGCTTCCATTTACCCTGCCGCCATTTTGGAAAGGAAATTTTTGTTTTGTTTTAAATGTTCCCACAGAGTCAATAATCTAAGGCAGAGAATTGGCAAATTATGCCCCATAGGTCTTGTGTTTTTGTTAATAATGTTTTATTGGGATATGATAAGACCCATTTGTTTACATATTGTCACTGATTAGATAAATGTTTGCCAAACCCTGATCCAAGGCAACAGTTTTGTCTATATTTCCTTAGAGGGAAGTTCTATAGAGGGCAATTATAAAAATGCTAAATTTAATTTATTAATATAAATTCTGTCTTCTAATCTTTTCTACCTTTAGTGGAATCTTATTAAAATAATGGTCATCATATAGATATTAAATATTTATTTTATCTCTGCTCTTTCTCAAAGATTTTAGGATTATTAAAGTTATAAGATGTGCTACCTGCTGCAAAGGAGCTTATGTCTAAGCAGGTGATTTTTAAACTTTTTCATCTCATGACACACATAAACTAATTACTAAAATTATGTGGCATACCAAAAATATATATGTTTTTGCTGATGTAACACTAAAAGTAGACATAGTTTTGATTCATTCACAACATATGGCCATTTTTTGTTGGTTGTTGTCATTCTTTTTGACAATCTAAGAAAAAGAGGTCCTTACTCCTGACTAAATAGTCAGTTATTGCATGCTTATTGGTTGTTGTTGGTTTTTGGTTTGTTTGTTTGTTTGTTTGTTTGTTTTTGTTAATCCTCACTGGAGATATTTTTCCCATTGATTTTCAGAGAGAGAGAGAAAAGAAGGGAGGGAGAGAGAGACAGAGAGAGAGGAAGAGGGAGAGAGAGAAACATCAATGTAAGAGAGACACATAGATTGGCTGCCTCCCACATGCCAACTGGAGTGGGGATCGAACCTTCAACCCAGGTATGTGCCATTGACTGGGAATCAAACCCGTGACCCTTCTGTCTGTGTGTTGGTGCTCTAACCACTGTGTACACAAGCCAGGGAAAGTATTGCATGTTTTAAAAATTCTTGCAGCACACTAGTGTGCTGTAGCACACTGGTTTAAAATCACTGGTCTAGTCTAATTGAAAGAATACCACACTTAGAACTGTATATTAAAACATGGCAGGTTGTGATGAAGCTTTGCTCAATACCAGAAAATTATAGCAGAAACTATCTGTGAATGAAGGTAGAGTATTACTTAAGCATTCAGATGGAAAAAAAAATTAAGCATATATGAAAAGTTTAATTTCACAGAAAAGTTTTCTATGTGTATTGCTATAATTTTAATATTATACTGAATTTTAATAGATGCATGCATTAACCAGTCAGTCACCTGTAGTAAACAAATGCACATGGCTGGGGTATGGCTTAGCGCACTGGGAACATCAGCCAGAAAGAGTTAAAACTGCTGCAGAAAGTCAGGCAAGATGACAACAGAACCAGTTACCACATGCAATGCAGCATGATCATGTGCTGATCATTTCCGGAACACTGTTTTTGAGCAGTGACTCTTGGATTTAAATATGTAGACTACAGTTGTAGATATGTAACACTTATTTATGTTAGCAAAATTACTACAGTATTTTTCCCAACACATAGCCCATTTGCCAAAATTAGGTAAAAATAACTGAATTAATAACAAAATAATGACCTGTTAATTTAATTATAAGAAAATCTTGGTTAAAAGCATTTTAAAATTAACAGGTGTTAATTTTCACATATGATATATGGACCCAAAATTTGTTCATTAAATCCAAAGTCCATTGAATTGAGGTCCGCAAAATCAAGGGTTCACTGCATACAGTTACAACTGGAACCTGAGGAGGGCACCTGTGCAGGGGAAAGTGGGTAAGTGTCTCGCTCAGAGATATAAATTCCACATTAAGAATATACAAAATCCTCGCCTTACATAGTATTTTGTCTAAGTAAAGGGGGCAGGCATTGTTATCCCTCCTTTCCTTCTTTTCTACTTTTTAAAGTAAAATTAATAAACTAGAGGTCAGTCCCAGAACCTTTAATTTCACACCTGGATGGAACATGGACAACACCTTCTGCATGGGAGTTGAGAGCAGAATGCATTGGGGGCCCACCCTTCTCCCTTGTAACTCAGTGCTTCTCAGGGAACCTGCACTCAGTACTGGCTTCTGCTCCCAGACTTTGAGCTTTTGCGTTTCCTCCTCCTTGCCTGACCTTCTCCCTCCTTGCATGCCAAGGACACTGCCTTAGCTGTATACAGCTGATGGGATAAAGTTAGGGCAACTGGGACATAAAAAGGAAAGAAGGAAGAAATGCAGGAAGGAAGGAGGCTTGCAAAAAGCCACAAGGTTTTTCTTAGGCATTGACTATGTGTAGTCAGGTTGTGGGTACTTTTAGGGTCATCAATCTAAGCTTGAAGGTGACACTTGTGACTCTTACTTTGAGCCTCAAATATCTGGCCCTTGTTGGCTACATGGCCTTGGGAAAGTACTTTATCATAGGCAGACTATTTCAAAGCTTGTAAAATGAAAATGAGAATAGTACTTATGCCCCTGGTATGTGTGAGGATGTGAAGTACATTTAAAATTATATGCTATCTTGTGACTTTTGGGCCATTCACAGAGTGCTGATTACGTGCATGAAAAATAGACACTCAGCGAATACTCTCAACATTGATGCTGTTCTGCTAGGGACTTGCACCAGCTCCCAGTGCTGATGAGCAAAGTTCTGTGACTGAATCTCAGGCAGAGCAGAGTGTCTCCCTCCTGGACACTAGTTCCAGGCTGCTGCAGAAGGTCTAGTCCCTGCTGCATGGGAACAGAAGGGTCTGCAGGGAGGAAATGGCCATGGAAATGAGGCCAAAAGTTGTCATCTTTAGTGCACAGCACTTAGTTCTGTGAATCAAGGAAGGAAATCAGGTCCTCAGTAGCCTCAGTAGTGATCAGCCTCAGGACAAAAACAGGCCAGGAGACTGAGGTTGAGGTGCATTGCCCCAAGTTTAGTGGAGGACACTTCAGGCAGAGCAAAGGAACGAAGCCTGATGGTCTAGGGTGGTTGCATCTCTTGATACACAGATTCAGGAGTTGTTCCTCACTAATCCCCTGTGAAGGAGGCATCCCCCTGGGTTTTGGTTTCCAGCTGCAGCATGAAGTCTCTGGATTGAGGAGCAGTAGCTGCAGAAGATGTTGTCAAAGTCCCCAAGGGTAGTTTGGGTAGTATGTGTAGAATTCTCCAACTTCAACCCAAGAGAGGAAGAAATATATTCCAGCAGTTTCAGCTCCTTGGGCTTAAAAGGAATCACCTCCTCCTCAGCACCAAGGGAGATTCTCAAATCATGAGTGATGCAAGTAGCAGAGAAGGGAAAGAAGGGGAAGGTGTGAACTTTCTGCTGACTGGTGTAGGGTTTACTCCTTAGAACCCACTCTGAAGAGGCACAGACTCGAGATGAAGGATATACAATCCTGAGATTTCTGGGAAAGAGTATTTGAGTAGGATGAAACCCAAATCCATGAAAATAACATGACTATAAATATTCCTACTTAAATATTCCTTTCATTAATTGGAAATAAATACAGTTATTGATCCATTCTGTTCAAGAATAGATTATTCAGCAAACACTAGTTTGATGATAGCATAGTATATCCAGTGTAAGAAATAAATGTGTGCAGTACCTTTTATTCAAAAATTCTGAAATGGAAGAAATGTCCTAAATTCCTTTGATGAAAGCAATACTAACAGTTGTGTTGTTCACTGTCATTTAAGACTCACGATAAGATCACAACTCCAGAGTTTTCCAACAGCCCATCTTCCATCTTGATGACATCCTGCAGGGAGCCAGCTTGGCAGCTCAGGTGGCAGTAGGGGTACAGAACCAAAATCTAATATCTGGGAGCAAACATCCGCTCCACCACATGTTGTGTGACCCTGAGCAAGTTACTTGAACTTATGCACTCAGTTTTCTATAAAATGAGGATGATAATAATGGTACCTATCGCATAAAGTTGCTATGAAAATTCAATGAATTGTTGTTTATAAAGCAATTAAAATGGTACCTGGCACATAGTAAAAACTAGATAAGCATTTCTTAAGTAAGTCATCCTTCTGCAAATAACCCATTCCTCCTCCTCCTCCCCTTATTCCTCCACCTGCCCCTCCCCTTCCTCCTTCTCCTACTGTTCCCCTGCTCTCTTTTGAATGAAGAGCTAGTTTAGTTCTAAAAGAAGTACCTCAGACTGGATGTCTAATCAGTACCTCAATCAAAGAAGAACTTTCAGCACCTGTCTCTCTCACACTCTGATTGATGCTCCCAGTCTAGGACCTCTGGGTATCAGGGGTCACCTGACCTTAAAAATTGTTTTGTGTAGAATGATGTGTGACACAAATGCTCAGTAAAAGATAATGATGAAGAAAAAGGAAAGGCAGGGAGAAGAAGAAGAGGAAAAAGAAGAAAAGAAGATATTGCAATTATGATGACAGTGAAAATGAAATGATACAGGTAAAGTCTTCTATAAATGGTGCCACCATCACCGCCACCAATGCCATCCCTTCCATGACTCTGGCCACCTTCCCATCCTGGATCCCACAGAGTCATCTCTCTCCTCATTCTTACAAGCTTCCTCAAGGTCATCCAGTTTCCAACACCCTCCACTCCTGTACTCTTCAGTGCAACTGCTAAAATACCTGCCCCACAATTACTCACACATACTACCCACCATCTCATGCTCCTGGGCCACCTTTTTTCCCTAAAGACACTCCTCTTACTGGTCCTCCTACACCATAGCCCACTGATCTGGGTGCCTGGTTGGGACAACCTACCTCTCTGCCCCCAGGCCACTCTCACTTCCTTTGTTAACGTAAAAATCAATGTTACTTGAAACTTTTAAAATAAAAGTATTAAGCAAATATGTGAAAACATTGTATTCCTTTTAGAATTTCTATGAATTAAAAAATGAAAAAATGGCCCTAGCTGGTTTGGCTCAGTGGATAAAGCGTCGGCCTGCAGACTGAAGGGTCCTCTGTTTGATTCTTGTCAAGGCCACATGCCCAGGTTGCGGGCTGGATATCCAGTAGGGGGCATGCATGAGGTAGCCAATCAATGATTCCCTCTCATCATTGATGTTTCTATCTCTCCCTCCCTCTCCATTTCTCTCTGAAATCAATAAAAAATATTTTTAAAAATTACACACACACTCACACACACACAAAATAACAAGAAAATGATTGCTATAGCCAAATTATAAAGGAACTTCTATTTTCTCAGTCAAATCTCTGATTCCTAAAAAAATTTTCTAACTACTGACACCAATTTATTAAAGAATTTTGATTAGTTGGTAATATACATGAAATTATTTACTTTTTCTGATCACTGTTTTCAACTGTACTATATCAAGTTCCTTCCTGTGCTGAATATGTAGTTCTATTCATGATATCTTGGGCAAATTCCATTATTTAATTTCCTTCAGTTATTACAACTCAGTGCTATCCAGTTTAAAATATAAAATTTTAAAGCAGGACTTTCCTCATTACAGAATATTCTAGATCCACAGGCCAATGACTTGGACAGGAGAAGCAGAAGGGGTGCTCCTCCTCCTCCCTCTGGGTACCAGCACCCCTGCTGTCAGAGGCCTGGATGAAGAATGAGGAGCTCAGCTCTCCACTTTATGTGGCCAACTACTTGTCCATGGTAGGCAGAGGTCCCTGGCCCCACTCTTCTTCCTGCCTGGTCACTCTTTTGAGGGCTCTGCTCACTCCCATTTTGCTGAGAATCCATCTCCATCTACACTGCCAGCTATACACATTCTCAGCCCATTTCTATGCCTTGGATCAGGAGTCACTTGTGCAGTGAGTGACTCTCACCCTTTTTTTGGCCTCCAAACTTCTGTACTAGGGGTTTCCCTGAGCACCATCCATGAGTCATGGAGCACTGCACTGGGTAGGCTCACCCTGCCCACTGCCCAAACACACTACACCAAGGAGACTCAAGTTCTGCTGACACCACAGGCTCTACTGACTCCTTCCAGAAATCACTAGGTCAGTGCCTGTAATCTTGTGTGCCCCTATTCTGAGCATCATTGGCACCTCTGCAGTCTCCTTTACTGGGGAACGAGCTGGTGAGCCCTCTTCCTGCAGGCAGCCCATGTGCACTTGGATGATTCCAGTGGAGTCCCTTCCACTTGACTTAGGGGAAAGGAGGCACCCTCATAGGGAGAGGTATTAACTGTAAACCTCAAGCACTGAACCTTCTCCAAGGATGACCCCCTTTCTTCCCCACCACTGGGAGATGGGTGGGGATTGGAGGAATGAGACTGATTCTGTTGCCCATGAGCCAGCTGGGAGGTGTGGGATTCTAACTGCTGTGAGCCCTGCTACTCTTTAGTACAGAGACATTTAGCAATCTCTGTTCTCAGCTCTGCTCCCTAAACCCAATTTGAAAACAGAAAGGCTCACAGGATGATATTTTGTGACTTGTATGGTCAGTGCTTCTAGTTACTTTTCTCCCCATCTAGTGTGGTTTTGTCATTCTACTCTTAAGGATACATTTTAAATAAAAATACATTTTAAGGAGAAACACAACATAGAGTGGCTATAACAATTGTAAAGCTGCTTGGTTTGGTAAGGAGTTAAGAAACAAAAGCAGAAGGAATACCGATTAGAGTGCTATTGTGCTTAAAATTTTTTATTTGTAAAAAAACGAAACAAGTGGATCCTTATCTATTTATAGTTTAAATACTATAGCAACCTTCTCTTTCTCAAGAAGTTGCTTAATTATGAATAAGAAATTGATTTTTATGGGGCCAAGAATTTTGTACACATTGGGATTCATTCTGCTCATTATTCTGGCTTACGTCTGCCAGAGACTGGAAGCTCTGTTAAGAGTACCTGTTGTAAAACATGATGACTGCAAGAACTGGGGGCATTCTAAGCACATGGCAAGTTAGAGGAGCTGCCTCTTAATCATAGAAGGTTCTGGCCAGAATTCACTGTGTTTCAGTGGGGACCATAAGGCTCACCTTCCCAAGGGCCAGTAACCTCCCAGGTTGGAGAGCTGTGCTTGGGTGGGCACATTATTAACTCTTCTAACTTCTGGGGACCATTTACATAGTTAATGACAACTCCATAAAATCCAAATTCATACCAAAGAGTGATTTTCCAAATTCTTGACAAATATCATTTTACCATTTTGATGTCTGACACAAAAGAAAAAGTCCAGGGTAATTGTGTGGGAAGTCTGAGTTAGGTAGCACAGCTGCCTCCAGAACAATAATCTCAGGCTGAATTAATGGATTCATCCTCATGAATATGTGCAGATGTGGATCCAGGCACCCAATGAAGCTCGTGTTCCTGACTTTCCAGTGAGAAAGACAGCATGATAAATAGATGAGCAAATAATACATGATTTAATAACCAGATTGAAAAGAAAATGAAGCAGCATGAGGGGTGACTCAGAGAGTGAAGGGTGCCACTGTAGTTGGGGTGGTCAGATAAGGCATCTCTGAAACTGAGGACTAAGTGGAGTCCTGAATGAGAAGGAATGGGGAGTGTTTCCTGTCCCTGAAGCAGGGCCACTCAGGTGGATCTGAGCAGCCACTGGGAGGCATTGTGGCTGAGGGAAATGAGTGAAGGCAGAGTAGGGTAGACAGGCTGCAGATGGAGTCTGGGCCAGGTCCTGTGGAAGCTTTCAGGCAATTATTAGAACCTAGGATTTTCTTCTAGAGGTGAAAGGGCAGCCACTGAAGGGTCTGGGTAGTAGAGAGCTGTGGTATGGAATATTCCAGATGGAAGACTATGGTGATGACAGTAGAGGAAACTGGACAGCAGACAATGTGGTCCCATTATTCTTCTCAACAGCCAAAACAGAACAGACTCTTTTCCTCAGTCTAGTTGTCACCATCTGAATGGGAGCTGGCAAACCATGCATGCACAGGAGGAGCAAGAGTCAGGTGGTAAGGAGAAGGTTCAAGGAGGTGAGAGAGCTTAGAGGACAAATTTAGCAGAAACAGCTGCACCAAGCATTTGAAGGTGATTATGCAGAGGAAGAACCAGCCTCACTCTGTGTGTTTTCAGAAGGCAAGGTAAAGTTCAAATAAACATCAGTGGGGGAAGAGTTTTAGCTTTATATTTTATCTCAACATTTACTAATTCTTAGGTCTGATGGAAAACAAAATGGTCTCTATAAAAGGATAGTAAGTTCGTGAGCGGGGGTGGGAGGGGGTGGGGGCGGGGCCGCAGGAAAAAAAAAGGATAGTAAGTTCTTTGTGGCTGGAGATATTAAACATA
>PVJC01030275.1:0-21153 GCA_004026665.1 Murina feae | reverse complement strand
GGGTTTGTTTATCTTCTATAATTGATACACTGTTCCTTTAAGGCGGGGCCTAGACATGTAATGAAACCTCCTCTCTGCTTCACCTGGCGGTGTCTATAATGAAACAATGTTACTCTTAGGCCTGCTGTTTCCTTCAGCTCCCGAGGATTCTATGATTGTTATTATGTTGCAAATGTGTGCTTTGCTTGAGCCAGTTTAAGCAGAGCGGGCGCAGTTTCACTTTCACTCCTGCCACAATGGAAGCTGCCGTTTACTCAGGTCCGTGAGTGGCGGCCGCCATGTTGGCTGGGCTAATTTGCATACAGCCGCTCTGATTGGCTGGTGGGCGTGGCCTACCCCATCTCGGAGAAACAGTTAATTTCAATATTACGCTTTTATTAGTTAAGATAACTGAATTAAGAAATAAAATTGTGCCTGTGATTGCACTCGACATGCTGAAAACATTGAACTGTACACTTTAAATGTTATCCTATATAATAAAAGCCTAATACGCTAAGTGTCTGGTCATCTGTTCAACCAATCAAAGTGTAATACGGTAATGATATGTAAGGCCACTCAACCACTTGCTATGACGTGCAATGACCACCAGGGGGCAGACGCTCCGAGTGGTAGGTTATCTTGCTGCTGGGGTCTGGTCAATCGGGACTGAGACAGTCATGACACACCCTGGAGCCCTCCCTCGGCCTGCCTGCACCCTCTGGCAATCCAGGACTTCTCAGAGGATATCAAGAGTAGTTTGGGCCCAATCCCGCAGGCCAGGCCGAGGGACTCCACTGGTGCAAGAATCGTGCATCGGGCCTCTAGTACCTCAATAAAGCAGGTTTTATACATATGCACAGCTCTGGTCTTCATTTTACAGATAACACTTAAACTATAAGTGCCCAATTATAATAGTTTTAGAAGGAAATCTTTCTAAAATCTTTCCCACCTTCTTAAAAAAAACAAACCCTGTAGCTCTTTCTGATGAGTCCAGGTCATATGAGAATTTGTTAGTGTGCCTGCCACATACTGTTGTCCTCAGAAACCACAGAAACCTCTGCTTCCCAGGTTGCTATGGTTTAGGTTTAAGTATTCTTTTGTCTTTATTACACCTTTCTATATCCTGCTATCAGACTGTTTATTTCTTGCAGCTGTCAGTCGGTTTTATTGCAGTATGTCTGTCCCGAACCTGCAATGAATGCAGAGGAACCAGAACAATCAAGTCTGTCAGAAGTGTGACTTTGGGAAGAGTCACAGAGACTCAGAGAGAGCACAGGAAGTACTCCAGGTGTATGTTATCTACTCTGCAACACTGATTTTGGTTGTTCAGAGTGTTCACTTCCTTCCAGGTTCTCAGTTGGCCTCTGGGTTATTGCTGGCAAGTTGCCAGAAGTGATGATCACTGTAATTAGTAATAAATTAGTTTTTTTTACGATAACAATCTTTATCAGAGGCACAGCTAGATGTAAAATCTCATTGAGAAATGAGATTAAAACATTAAAGTGCACATATGAACTTTAAGATTTTATTTATCTGGTGCCATTTAGTTTGGGAGCATAGTGCCCTTTTTATCATTAAGGTGAGATTTTTTTTAAAAAATGTACTTTATTGATTTTTTACAGAGAGGAAAGGAGAGGGATAGAGAGCTGGAAATGTCAATGAGAGAGAAACATCGATCAGCTGCCTCCTGCACACCTCCCACTGGGGATGTGCCCGCAACTAAGGTACATGCCCTTGACCAGAATCGAACCTGGGACCCTTCAGTCTGCAGTCTGACGCTCTATCCACTGAGCCAAACTGGTCAGGGCTAAGGCGAGATTTTTCAAACTCTTTAGCATTGGCACTTTTTTTGTTCTATTACATTTTAACTCTGGACCTCACATACAAAAGAAATAAAAAGTATGTATTTGCATGGTTTAGTTTTCAAAAAATAGCACATTGAATGTAAAGCTAGTGAGAACGATGCAGTTTTGATGAACATAAAGGCTGGAAAACTGTCACTGCAAAACAGCTGCAGTTTCATGAACTTCAGCATCCAATGTGTTTTGCACTCTGTGTGGATGGCACAGGGGGGCAAAGCCTGCTTCACAGAGAGGAGGCGCGCATCCTAACTGGTTTTCAACCAGCTTTCCTTGCAGTCTCAGGGATTTCTGGAATCAAAACTGATTCTGTTGCTTGAAAAGACTCACTGAAATTGTTTCACAAAAAGCTGAATACTAAAAATATCTAACAACTGTTGGCTTCGCTTTTAATAGGTATAAAAATAAGACTAAAAGCATCTACACCTTATAATAAATGTTAAAAATCTAAGAATAGCATTACCAGGACTTGACAGGTTACCCATTTACTTGTTATTACATAACTGACCTAAGCCAGAGTGAGAGCATTTGCCAAGCAAATATGCCTGAGCCTTGGCCTCAATGTAACCGAGTTTGGTACACGTGGGCTGAAGTGGTGTACTGGCTTTTGCAATTTTGTGGTCAATAAATGGCCTGTTCATAAAAATTCAGAAGCTTACTCCAATGTCTATCAATAATGAGTTAACCCAGCAGCAGCATTGTACCTACAAACATTAAGGGCTTACTGTATGCCAGGTGCTGTACTTTACATCCAATATTTTAACTTAATTCTCATAAGCCAATGAGGAGGGGCAGGCACTATTATTATACCCATTTTACAGATGAAGAAACTATGGCTCAGAGAGGTTAACAAACCTACTCAAACATTAGTTATGCTTTTTAATTACAGCTTTTAAATAGACAAAAATTATTTTTAAAGAACAAGTTTAAATATATTATTTGGACCCCTTAGAAATTCTATATTGTACATGACTCTAGAGGAAAGGAGAGGGCTAGAATTCTTTTAATGCTGTTTCTAATCTCTCAATTTCAAACCAGAAACTACAGAAGAGACAGTAAACATTCTAGTCCAGCGATTTGGAGTGATACCACAGCATTATTTTTTAAATTGATTTCAGAAAGAGGAAGGGAGAGAGAGAGATGGAAACATCAGTGATGAGAGAGAATCATTCTGTTACCTCCTGCACACCCACTACTAGAGATCGAGTCTGCTACCTAGGCATGTGCCCTGACCGAGAATCAAACTGTGACCTCCCGGTTCATAGGACGACGCTCAACCTCTGAGCCACATCAGCTGGGCAAAGCACCTTTCTTCAGCAGCCTACTATTGAGCATCCGGAATCAGGTTTCTAATCACAGCCCATGAAAAATATGGTTAAAAATCAATCATAAAAAACAATAACAGGTACTGGCAAACAAATGAATCCTCACAGGCAACACATTAGCAGATTATCAGAATGTAACGATACGCACTGAGGTTAGATACATGAAATCATTATCTATTGTGCATCATAAAATACTATATATAGTCTCTCAGCTAGGTATAATAAATTGTTCACTTCTTTTTAGCAAGTGACGGAGTGCAGTTGGGTTTCTTAGTGTTCTTGCCCTGGCCTGTGTGACTCAGTTGTCACAGTGTCAGCCTATGCGCCGAAGGGTTGCCGGTTTGATTCCAGTCAAAGGTATGTACCTGGCCTCGATTGGTCTCACACTGGTGTTTCTCTCTCCCCACCTTCCTTTCCACTCTCGCGGAAAATCAAAGGAAAAATATCCTTGGTGAGGATTTTTAAAAAGGGTTCTAATCTTTTAGAGGTACATGTGAAAACATTTACCACTGAAACAATCTGATATCTGATTTTTGCTTCAACAGCACTTAGTTTGGGAGGGGAAAGTTCCCATGTAATAGATAAAATAAGATTGAACATGAATTGATAATGATAGAAGCTGAGTGATGAGTAATTAGCAGTTAGTTATACTCTACACTCTGTTTTTTTATATAATTTTGAAATTTTCCTAAATAAAAAGACTATTTTTAAATCTTGACACTCTTCAAATATTCCTTTAGGACAGTAAGAGGACAAATGGAGCAGCAGTTTACTTTTGGAATAAAATTCAAATGGGTATAAAGGGAAAAGTCCCTTTTTTTTACCTCATAAATTCTGTTTATGGAAACAAACATTCCAAGCGCCCTTCCCTCTTGGCTAGGACAAATTTCAACCTGCCCGCCCTAACCAGAACCTTGAAATGAAGCTATTCTGGCAACTCCACCCTGCCATTTCTGCAGCAGTAACTACATTAGAAAGGTGCCAGTCTCCAGTGGGGCCAGATTTTCTCCTAGTTAAAGGGAAAAGAATGTTGGTGTTCCCAAACCATAAGCCATGAATGCAAAATTTAAAAGTATTCCAAGTCACTCAAGATGAAAACAGTGAATCATGAAATAAGGATAAAGAAGTCCAAAGTTATTATTTTCCTTTGGTTAAGACTTTATTACATGCATATCTATATCTATACCTGTATCTATCATAAAGACATGAAGACATGTAGTATATTCTTTTCTTCTCCTTTCCTTGGTCCCCCCACTAGTGCACATTGCTGGTACATTAACCCCTGCTTATTCTACTTATTGGGTAATTCAGCACTGAGCCCAACTATATTTGAGGTAGGAATTTAAGAGGGGGAAAGGGGGGGCAGGTAATAATGTCATACCCTTATACCATAGAAGGCCCTCAAATATTTGTAGAATACTTTCCTGAGGATAAGGCTCCCTTATCTAGCTTGTATTCTGGCACTGTCCTACTTAGGAGAGGCCCGGCTGACCTGTTCCTCCCATTCTCTGCCTCAAATGCTTTAATAATTCAGTTTGTATTACTGATGCTCTCTGGGACTTTTCTCTGAGTGACATGTGACCTGAATCCTAGTCAGAGGTGTGCTGGTAAATGTTTAACAACTGGCTCTCTGAAAATAAAGCCCTGATTTTCAGCATTTGCCAGTTTTAATAATATATATATTATTGACTTTTTACAGAGAGGAAGAAGGAGGGACAGAGAGTTAGAAACATGGATGGGAGAGAAACATGGATCAGCTGCCTCCTGCACACCTCCTACTGGGGATGTGCCTGCTACCAAGGTACATGCCCTTGGCTGGAATCGAACCTGGGACCCTTCAGTTCGCAGGCTGACGCTCCATCCACCGAGCCAAACTGGCCAGGGCGCCAGTTTTCATTGAGTAAATACTTCCATGATGGCCGTTTTCAAGCTACGAACACAAAGGCATTGAATGCAGAGTTGGAAAGTAATGCATACAACCAGCTCCCAGAGCCTGAAAGAGTCAACTCTACATATTGCTGGGACTCCTGTGGTACCCTCTACCACTCTTTAGAAATATTATGTGGTCACCCCAAAGAAAACATCACATTTGGGCCACTTCCTCATAGTAAGAACCTTCCTTAAAAGGTAAGATGTGGCCCTGACTGGTTTGGCTCAGTGGATAGAGCGTCGGCCCAGATTCGATTCCAGACAAGGGCATGTACCATGGTTGCAGGCACATCCCTAGTAGGGGGTGTGCAAGAGGCAGCTGATCGATGTTTCTCTCTCATTGATGTTTCTAACTCTCTGTCCCTCTCCCTTTCTCTCTGTAAAAAGTCAATAAAATATATTTTTTTAAAAAAGGTAAGATGTGATTATGTCCTTGGCCAAACTGATATTACCTTCCTCCCCTTAAATAGATAGCATCTCTTTATAGATATTTTTCATCAAACATAGGCAGTTGGGCAAGTGTTAATAGTAAGCATCCTCAACTATGTTCAAGTCCTCTGGCTCAAATACCCACAGGATAGTGACGTGGAACTACCACAGCATTTGAGTGAAATCAAGCAGGCAACTGACTTCAGGCTGCCCTCCAGCTTAGAACCACGTGAAACCGAGTGTGTCATCCAGAGTTGAGCACAGTGCCTGGCCCAAAGGGGAAAAAACAAACTGGTTTGTCCCTGGGGGACCCATAGGGATTATTGAATCTCAGTGTTCAAGGCCACCCCAGATCAACACTTGCCTGATCCCTTTATGACAACCCCACAAAGCCACCCTCCATTCTAAAGTTTTAATACTTCCTGGCAACCCAACACAACCTGCTCTGAATCTCATGGGTGATCAAGTCTGGCAGGTGAAGGTTTGGGTCTTGGTTCTTCAGAGGGTAGGACCCCAAGAAACAGCCAAGATAAAATGACTGTCATTAAATATCTAATGAGCATCATGTAGACGTCAGATGTTATACTGCATTGTCAAGGAACACAAGGTAGAAGTTATGGGGAAGCAGATTTTGACTTAATATAAGGCAGGACACCTAACACCATCACCCATAACAGCCAACTGGGTGCTTGTGTTTGGCTGGGAGTCTCACCATACTGCTTACACACACTGAGCTTGAACTTAACTAAGTCTGTCTCTGCCTCTTTCACTCCTGGGCAGCCTACTTCAGGCTACACAGGAGTTGTTTGTCCAGAAACCCCAGGAGGTTCCTAGTAACTGGCACTGCCCAAGCTGGCCACAGGCCACAGAGGTTCAGGAAGGTCCAGACTGTCCTGAGCCGCTATCTGAAGTCCTTGCAGCCTCAGATTCAGCATAGGGTCAAGGTCAGGCACACCAAAAAGTGCACAGGCTGGTTTCAAAGGCAGCAGGTGCCCAGAAATACCCGTGTCCTCATTTACCAGAAGAAAGTGTGCTGGGCTGGGGGTTAAAACGAAGTTCCAAGAACTGAATGTAGCAGTCTGAATTCTGAAGCCTTGTCCAATTCATGCAGCTAAAAGCTGAATTTATAAAGGAAAAGTGCTCACTCTCCTACTCCTTCTCACATCTTTTGTGCATGCATATCTGACTCCCTCAAGACCTGAGAGAACAAACAGTAGAGATCAAAGGAAGATACTTCTTTTTTTAAAAAGGAACTTTCTGCCCTAACCAGTTTGGCTCAGTGGATAGAGCGTCGGCCTGCAGACTGAGGGGTCCCAGGTTCGATTCCAGTCAAGGGCATGTACCTTGGTTGCGGGTACACCCCCAGTAGGGAGTATGCAGAAGGCAGCTGAATTGTTTCTCTCTCATTAATGTTTCTAACTCTCTATCCCTCTCTGTCTCCCTTCTTGCCTGTAAAAAAATCAATAAAATGTATTTTTTTTAAAAAGGAACTTTCTCCTGGAACTAGATTAGCAGTAATGTAAATTACACATTCTTATAAAATTGCCAGCATCAGTCCAGTCGGTGTTGCCCAGTGGTTGAGTATGGATCGACCTATGAACGCGGAGGTCATGGTTTGATTCCCAGTCAGGGCACATGTCCGGGTTGCAAGCTGGATCCCCAGGAGGGGGTGTGCAGGAGGCAGCCAAATGATAAATCACTGATGTTTCTGTCTCTCTCCCTTCCTCTCTGAAATCAATAAAAATATATTTTTGAAAACAATAACAACAAAATGTTGCCAACATCACTCTCCCACAGGGAACACTGTACCAAGTCTCAGCAGTTGATATGAGGAAATCTATGAAAGTGACAATGAGGTCAAGACTCGTGACACAGGTCGGGTGTCCTTCTAGAAATGTCAGAGGGAATTAGGGGAGCTGCCATTCAGGTGATGTCAGCTCACGTTGGAGCATACCCTGAATCCCAGTCCCCAAAAGGATCTCAGTTGGAACGAAATGAATTCACAGAAATCCTGAGGTTTCAGAAACTTTAAAACCCTCTGTCCTAACAGCATTAATATTAATATTAAATGCCCTTTATTAATAGTAGCTAGCATTAATAGTAAAATATCTTTTACTAAGCTCGTACCAGGGTCCAGGCATTCTACTATACACTTCATTTACGTTTGCTACAATTGGTCCGCAACAACTGATTAAAAATATACATACAAGCACCGTTATCTCTATTCAAAGCAAACATCTAAGAAGTTAAGAATTTCATACTTAATCATTAGTAAAATGAGGATCGGATGGCTCCAAAGGTCTAGAAGGAGGCTCCACTCCAGAAACGGTCCACACTTCTTTGAAACCCACTAGAATCCTGAATGGTCCAGTAGCCCAACAGGGTCGAAATCTGAACTTAGATGGTTTTACCCAGAGCATCTGGGCCCTCCCTCAGTTTCTTTACCTGTAAAGGAGGATGGCGATAGTACCTGTCTTACTCCACTCGGACAGCTCTAACAGAAATACCACACACTGGTAGCTCATAAACCACAAACGATTTCTCACAGTCCTGGAATCCAAGATCAGGTGCTAGCAGGTTCGGTGTCCAATTAAGGCCCACTTCCTTTATTGCTGCCTTTTTGCTGCAACCTCACATGGCAGGAAGGGTTGGCTGGCTCTCCGCGGTCTCTTTTATGAGGACACTAATTCCAATCATAAGGTTCAAACATTGTGACCTAGTGATCACCTCCTAAAGGCCCTGCCTCTTAATGCCATCGCCTGAGGTCAGGATGTCACTGTATGGATTTCGGGGGAAACACACATTCAATCTACAGCAATACCTATCTCACAGTGTGTCAGGAGTGTCTGATGCTGTTACTCCTACAAGCACACAGATGAGCTTTTTGCCAAAGGAGTAAAAAGGGCACACACTTAACTTTTCTGAAAGTTTAACAGAACATACTTCCTTTCCTCCCTCCCCCACCCTGACATAAATACACGATAGGTGTATTGTAGCAGAAAAGAATGTCAGCTAGTTGGCAATGGAGTTAGACTTAGGTTTGAATATTGACCCTGCAATTCACTAACTACAGGGTTAGGGCAAGTTCCTTCACTTCTCTGAGCCTCCCTTTCCCCATCTGTCAAATGAAGAGTGGGGGTGGTCAGTGCGTCTTTTTGTAAAAACACATACAGAACAATAGGCACATAGCTGTTGCTCAATAAAAGCTACTCAAATTAGTCAACCAACGAGACTACTGTTAAGTACCCACTATTGTCATTAAGTTCTTCCATCCTCTTTCCAAACTATAAAGAAATCCGTAGAGAGGTCTAGATCATTTTGATGTAACTGCCTCTAAAAATAAAATTTCCTTGACCCTTTTAATCCCCTACTTCTTTCCAAGGAAAAACACAGACACACACGTGCATGCACATGATTAGCCAACTGGAAGCATCTAAAGATGTCATACATTGAGCAATGAGGTACCGAGCTTGACACCTGCGTGATCTAGAGAAAAGGTCTACTTAAAGTCCTGAGTACCACACTGGGTACACCGAACAGTTTCCATATCTGGTTCAGAATGTCGTCATCCCAGGGTGAACACTGGCTTACAAATGAAAGCTAAAGCACATGTAATTAAATATAACAGAATTCAAACCTTGATTTATTTTTATTTTCATGGTAATTGGTCAGTATTAACACACACACAACAACTAAAAGGCATGCTATCACACGGACACACACAAAAGAAAACCAAAGACCTGTCAATCAAAACCAGTACTCCTTTGCTTCCCTGCTAATTTTGTCTCTAAACCCAGGATGGATTTTATTAACTTGCCTAATGTCCCACAGGTTAAAAATTAACAACAAGCACCCTTTCCATCTTTGATGCCTATGCCAAACAAAATACACTTTGTATTGCTGTTGGGGAAAAAGTGGTATTCATATGTCCACCAGATCCTGATACCTGACCCAGCCACTTTGCTGGTGGCTGTTTGAGCCTTAAATTCTTCGTCTTCCGTTCCAATGTGCACTGGACAAACCTCACTAACAAGCTTGGGGATCTGACCACATCCCAGAAGGTAGCAGCGCTAGAGTCGGCTCCTGCTTTCCATTTTGCCCCTTTGTTCTTAAAGTGCAATGCTTCCCATCCATCTAGAATTACTGATTTTTTTTTAAAAATGCATGTATTCACACTAGATACAGATTCTACCCAAAAATCCCACCAATATATCTTTTATCCCGCTTTTTCTAATTAGCCAGAGTCAGAGGTAGTGGAAAGTCCAAGTGCCCAAGCCAAATGTCCCGATGTTTAGAGAATTGAAGTCTTGTACTCTCACAACGGTGGCTCAGTAAAACTGTTACAGATCTGGGTTCATTTGTTTGTACATAATGAACTCTCAGCTATTTTCTGCTAGTGTTTACCTGGATGATCTGAGACGTCAGAACTTCTCCCCTGGGAGGCCACCACTCGGATCCAGCCCTTATTCCGGCCTGTTCCAATGCCCTGGGAAGGAGGAAGGCAGCTCACATCCTCCAGCCTCCTCATGATGCTCAAGTACTTGTCTTTCTGTAGCACAGCATTCCGTGACTCACACCGTTCTCTCCTTTACAATTTCCTCCTCTGTCCTCCAGTGGCGCTTATCTGGCACTGTCCTTGGGGTCTAAGATATCCAGGATTTCAAGGCAACATCTATATACTACTATGTGAAATTTCTGTTCCTCCTCCAAAAAATACAGACATATCAACCACTTTTATCGAAAATAACTTATTGGGTAGAAAAGTTATGTACAAAGGTGGTGCTGCAGCACTAGTCATGCCAGACCCTAGCTGCAGCCTAAAGCTGCGAGACGAGCTAAGCAAATTATGGTATGCTCATATAATGGACTATTGAGAAAACAATAAAATCATCAAAAATGACGTTTTAATGCTAAAAAGGGTAATCCAAATGTCCTTTTAGGACTATCTTTCAGATATGGCACATTTTAAGCTGATGCTTTCTTTGAATGATGGGACTGTGGGTACTTTTTCCTGCTTTTTGGGTATATTTTTGTATTATCGAATTGAAGGGGGAGGGCAAAATAAGGCAATTATGGGACTACAAGTATTACACCTAATCAAACAACTTTGTTATCCTAGGCCCTTTTTTTTTTTTAAATCCTCCACTGGAGGAATATTTTTTCATTGATTTTTAGAGAGTGGAAGGGAAGGAGAAAAGAGGAAAAAGAGAAACATTTGATGTGAGAAAGACACATCGATTGTTTACCTCCCACATACGCCCCAACCAGAGCAGGGGCATGGAGCCTGCAACTCAGGTGCATGCCTTCGTCCAGGAATCAAACCCACAGCCTTTCGGGGGGGCCAATGCTCCAACCACTGAGCAAAACCGGCCAGGGCAAGGCCTTTTTGTTAAAACTAAGAAAATCAGTCTGAGGTTGTCTGTCAGCTCAATTTTCTTGTCCTGTGGATTAACGGTGGACAGTTTTCTCTATGGTGGTGAAGACAGTTGGCATTTATTGAATGACTGCTATCTATCAAGCAGGAATCTAAGTTCTTCATTTTCAATCCTCACATCGACCCAATGAAGTAGTATGATGAGCTCCATCCTCCCGATACTAAAACTGAAGCACAGAAGTTAAATTACTGGCTTCCAGTCATCCAGCTGGTCCGCACTCAAACTCAAGCACTCAAATGACTACACCATTTACAATAGGACATTAGGCACTTGTTGCATCTTATTAGGACTATCTATCATTCATTTCAAAATATTTGGGAGGTGAGCTACCTTCATAAGGTGCTATTTATATATAACTTTCAAACCATCAGAGCACCCAGCAGACTGAAGGAATCTCCCTATTGACACCATATGGAAACTCTAATGAAGGACTTTGCCAAAGTCTATGGCGGCGATGGAAACTACCTCAATGAGGTATACCTTTTCCTGTGTGAGATCAAACATTCATGGACAAGGAATAAGACAAGAAAATATATTATCTATAATCACTCTTCCATCTTAATTCGGGAGATAAGACAACATAAAACAACTGGCACAAGATAAAAAGGCATAATGAAATACTAAGGCATGTATGTGGCAGAGGGCACAGCTAGTGCAGAAGTCAGGTCCAAAGTATCATAGTATTTTTTTAAATATGTTTTTTTCGATTTCAGAGAGGAAGGGAGAGGGAGAGAGAGATAGAAACATCAGTGATGAGAGAGGATCATTGATCGGATGCCTCCTGTAACACCCCTACTGGGGATCGAGCCCGAAACCCAGGCATGTACCCTTAACTGGAATCGAACCTGGGACCCTTTAGTCCGCAGGCCAAGGCTCTATCCACTAAGCCAAAACACCTGGGGCAAAAAGTATCATAGTATGTTTGAAGGTACAAGAAACAACGCTTGGAGATCACCTAGCCAAGACAAGCATTTCAGGATGAGTGCTGGTAACTTGAGGTCACACAGCTGCTAAGTAGCAGAGGCAGGTAAAGCAGCCAAGGAAGGCTGAGGAAGCAGTTTTGGAAAAGCTTTGCAAGAATAATGTAGGGTGAGGTGATAGTCCTTTAGGTGAAGACAATGAATAATATTCCTCTTTCCTGGTTTAGTGAAATCCATCTGCCACTGGTCTGATTTTTAGATTATAAGATTGTGAATAGTCCCTGCACTGAGGGCTCAGATTTAAATTTGGTAAATAATTGAAAACTACTGACCTGTTTATTTTATTCCGTTTATTATTTTAAAAATTAGGCATTTGGGCCCTGACCGGTTTGGCTCAGTGGATAGAGCGTCGGCCTGCGGACTGAAGGGTCCCAAGTTCGATTCCAGTCAGGGGCATGTACCTTGGTTGCGGGCACACCCCCAGTAGGGAATGTGCAGGAGGCAGCTGATCGATGTTTCTATCTCTCTTTCCCCCTCCCTTCCTCTCTGTAAAAAATCAATAAAATATATTTTTTTAAAAAATTAGGCATTTGAATGTACTATCGTATTCAACCCAAAATATTACCAAATAGAAACACAGCTTCCCACACATGCATTCCAGGTGCCTGCCTGAGAACTGATCATCTGACTGTCCTCACATACAGTTGAAGCAGGTGTCTGATGTTGTAAGCTGCTAAGTTGAAATTACTTGTCCAGCTTTGGTGCTTCCAACCACTAACATACTCTTAAATACTCTTTGTAATAACTGCTCACAGAAAATCTATCAGACAAGAAAATAAAGATATGCTTAACTCTCAGTAGATTCATCATAGAGTACCTAAACGTCAATTGATTGAGCAGTATTTTTATAAGAAGTTTCCTGAATGTTTACAGGCAATGCATGAAGATACTAAATTAAGCCTAGTGTTAACTAAGAAATTTTGGTGGTGAACACAGCATGTGTGACTCAGAACATGTAAAATTATCTCAGAAATGCTTGTTCAAATCTGAGGAAAGAAAACATGGTAGGAGAATAAAGTTAATTTTGATGAATCCTTTTTAACAGCTTGTAAGTAAATATGGTTGCTAAGCTTAAAATAAACTACATTGCTTATTTTTGTAAAAAATACAAACCCCTTTACTTTTGATACACAGACATAATGTTGTATTTTCTTGTATTCTAAAATAATTCCTGTGGGTTTGCAAGTACAAGTTAAGGCAAAGTTATTTTTACTTTGTCTCCAAGGCATTACGAGTTTATTTTCAATTCCTCAAAATTATTTTAAGAAGTGTTATAGCCTCAAACATAGAACATTCAAGCTAGCAACACTAAACAAAAACTCAGTACAGTTCTTCATTATATTTTAGCTATTTACATTGCAAACTCTTATACTATTTGCTAATGTGGATGAGAGAAATAACTAAAATATGGTTTCCAAAGAAATAAAACAGGTTAATAAAACAAAAGTAATCAATACTTAGTCCATAAATAATCATTTTCTAAAAAAATCTCAAAAAAAAATAAAAAGAAAATATAAATTCAGGTGCTAAATGTCTTCCTTACAACCACAGCCAAATCTGCTGTTTGGCTTCAAAGTTCCAGACAAGATCTAACTTTCAGTCTAAATATTTCAGACCTACAAAACACAGTATCAGAATCACGGCGTCCCACAGCCAGGTTAAAATGCTTTGCAAAGTCTCGGAGACTTTAACTGAACGCAAGAAAGCTAAGAGTCTAAATGGATCAACAGAAACAAACTGAAGTTTGCCAAATATTAAGCTTTTACAGAAAAATCCAAAACTTATCTAGCAATGTCCCTGTAACAGAATAACCTATATGCAAAAGGTGCATGTTTTAATGCAATCGCTTTTTAGCATGCATCTTACTTACTTTGTTTTTTGCCATTTTTAAGCTTCATTAAAGACACCCAGAAAGATGTAACTAGTTGAATGAGGTTCGGCTCAGGTAGGAAAAACCAGTTCTAAACTCGACCCACAAATTTACAACCCAGAACGCCCTGCTGGGAAGGTACTCTGCAAACTAACATTACATCTACAAGCTTTAGATTGTGAAATAGTGCGTTACAGCTTTCTGCGCTGTGCATTAGCATTAGAAACCCTCAACTCCAGTTTCCTCTACGGGGGAGGGGGGAGCAGGAAAAAATCCACCTCCAATCCTCATTGGCCCACAGAGTTCCGGCCCACATGGTATCAGTGGGTGTGTCTGGCCCAACAGGTCCTTTCATTGGCTGCGAAAAAAAACAGCGTTTAATAGGCTGTGATTTGGAGGGTTGTCAAACTCCACGCCTCCAGCTCCGGAGCTCACCAATAGGCCCAAGGTGCTGGCTGCTACTTGACGATTCAAAGGGCAAGCTGGCTGCTGGAGCGCCAAACCCAGCAAGACGAGCTCCGATAAGAGAAAGGGGGAGCTCCGACAGTCCTTCTAGTTCTGCCCTCGCTCCCAGGCCCCATCAGATGTTCACACGCATGCAACTTCCCATCGACCCATCAGAAAGCCGAGCAGTGCCTTTGCCTTCCATAGAGCCGCGACCTAAGGAGCATCCGAGGCTCCCTGTCCAATCGGCCCATTCTACAGGTGGAAGCAGGCAAGGCTCAGACAGCGAGCTGCAGTACTTAGCGTTCCTTGGGGGGGAAAAATCAGTTCGAGGTGTCCCTCCGATCAGTGCTCCCCATCCCCACCCCCGACGCCCTGCGCTGGAGCGCACGGGGCGCGCGCCCTGGCGTTCCCGGGTGCCTGGCCCCGCGCGCTGCCTTCTGCCTCCCGCCGGCGCCCCCCGCCCAGCGGACTTACGCGGCCGGTTCTTCTTCCCGGAGTCCATCCTCCTCCGTAGGCGGCATTTCTTGGCCGGGGAGTCGTGCTGAGGGGGCGGTGGCTGCGGCTGGAGCTCGGGCAGGAGCGGGAGGCGCGAGGGCGCCGCATCGCCGCCGCCCGCAGGGCCCCGGCTGCAGAGACGCGACGGCTGGACGGGCGGCGGGTGGAAGCCGTTGTGCAGCAGCCCGTTCACCGCAGCGTTGCCGGCGCCCGCGGGCGCTCCCGGGGCGTGCAGGGCCGGGCGCTCCGATGGCCCGCTGGGAGCGTCCATTGCAGAGGCTGGCGGGGCGGCGCGCGGGCCCCGCCTCAGGCGGCCTCGCTGGAGGTCATTCTCGGGCGTCTTTATTTCCCCGGATCCTCCCTGCGGCTTCCGATTCAGCAGCCGCAGAGCCGGCGCCGGGGGCTGGCGAGCTGGGTGCTCCTCCCCTCCTCCCACCCTCTCCCCCAGCTCCTCCGCGTCCTGCCCCCCGCGCTCGGGCTCGGCGGCGCCGGCCTGAAGCATGCTCTCCCCGGGCGCGGAGTCGGGGATCCCAGCGCCACCCCAGCTGGGGCCCCCGCAGCCCGCGTCCTCCGGATCCCGGGGCCGTGCGACTTCAAACGCGGCTTCCTCGCTTCCCAGACCGGTCCCCGCTACTGAGCATGCCCAGTCCTGCCCGCCGCCGCCGCCGCCACCGACGACTCTCAACATGGGGACTGAAGTTCTCCGGGTTTTCAAACAAGAGAGAGGCGGGTTGGGCTTTGTGTAGCGGAGAGTGCCGAGTAGAGACCGAGCGAGCGCGGGAGCAGCGAGCAGCTCCGGAGGAATGCACGGGAAAGACGCTAAACACAGTATTTGTAGAGGTTCCGGGCTTGCTACTCCTTTCGCCTGTGGGCTAGATACTTTGCAAGGTCATTCACGTCGCTCCCTCCCTGGAACCTTTGTGAGTGTGTTTAAGTGATCCAACCGCTCACAGGCCTGAGAGCAGGGAGGGGAAAGGATTATTTTTAGAAAGGCAGGCAGATTTGGAGAGGGAGGGGATGCTGGCGCAAACACCAGCACCACGTGGTCTCGTGGAGTCGTCTTGTGCGGGGAGGAACCCTAGGAATACAGTGTAAGGACACTGAAGGACGCAGCTGGAGGCAGGATTAACCGGTGCTGGAAGAGACCGAGTAAACAGAAGCAGCCCCAGCTATAAAAAGCACTTTCCTCACCCAGGAAGGACTTGAGAGAGACAATGTCGCGCTATTTGTGGCGTGAAGGAGTTGACTGTGTTTTTTAATGAGATGCGATAGCATCCGCATCGAGTGGTGGTCAACACCAGAAACTTGGGAGTCAAAACTGGGCCCAGATTTCCACTTCACCAACTTTAAGCAAACCCAAGAAAATCCCCGCTAAAGTGAACTCACCTAGCCATAGGAAACAGGACGGGGCGTGCTCAGTAGGCAGGACAAATTTGGATGGTGAGGATCTTCCCAAAATTGTGTAATCCCTGAGGCCTCAGCGTTTGAGTCTACCTGAAAGTACCTGGTACAGCCTATCACACAGGAAGTGTTCAAAAGAGATTTTCAGGGGCAGAAATAGAATAGCAGAGAGTCGCTATAGTTATAAGAAATATTAACAGTGATTGTTTTTGTTCTGATTAAAGAAAGCGTATTATGATCTGGCTGGGAGTTGTACGCCCCGGGACCTGGGAGTTAACCTTGGAATGCCTTCCACTCTCGTCCAAGAAATAACTCTATCATTTGGTAACAACCTTGTTACCAAAACAATGAAGTCCCAGAGGAACCCACACTTTGCAACCCCCAGCCCACAGTACCTATAATCAGTAGCCATTTTACCCGTTTTCGTTACTTTTACATACCCGTTCTTATTCCTTTTGCCTTCTTCCCCATGTGATCCTTGTCTTTCTACCCAATATAAGCAGTTGATTTATTGGAGATACAGGGTGCAGAATAGATTTTCATGGATGACCTGTTGCTCTCCCAAATTGCTGCCATTATTGTAATAAAACCTCACATATGGCCCTAGCCAGTTTGGCTCAGTGGATAGAGCGTTGGCCTGTGGACTCAAGGGTCCGGGGTTCGATTCTGGTCAAGGGCAGATGCCCAGGTTTGGGGCTTGATTCCCAGAAGGGGGTGTGCAGGAGGCAGCCAATCAATGATTCTCTCTTCATTGATGTTTCTATCTCCCTCTCCCTTCCTCTCTGAAATCAATAAAAAATATATATTTTTTTAAAAAAACAACCTGACAGCCCTAACCGGTTTGGTTCAGTGGATAGAGCGTCGGCCTGGGAAATGAAAGGTCCCAGGTTCGATTCCAGTCAAGGTCATGTAGCTTGGTTGTGGGCACATCCCCAAAAGGGGGTATGCAAGAGACAGCTGATCGATGTTTCTCTCCCACCGATGTTTCTAATTCTCTGTCCCTCTCCCTTACTTTCTGTAAAAAATCAATAAAATATATTTTTAAAAAGTAATAAAAAACAACCTCACATATGATCCAACCCTGTCTGCTTAATCGGCTCAAATAGTGGCAGGCAGCCCAGACCCATTAGTTGTCTGGTTTCATTATTCTAATTTCGTTGTTATTATTAGTTCATCCTTCATTTCAAACAACCGGAGCAAACCATGCTCAAAGCCATATTTATTGTGTGTAATGTTCTCCGTTATTTATACTTACTCTGTGGAGGAGTCAGAGGCTTCCCTGCATTCAGCAGCAGTCAGACTGGCAATGCCTTCAGCAGAACCTTACCTAGAAGCAGACATTTAGAACCCTCTTGAGCGCTCTGGTCTTGTGGTAGGTAGTTAGACAGATGTGAGCAAGGATGACTGGCCAGGTACAGGCGGTCACCAAGGTGGAAAGCCCTGGGTGCCTAGCAAAGGACAATTGTAAGGCGGGACCCCCCCGTTGGCATATCTCTGGTCACTCGGTTTGGACCCCCTGACCTTTCCTCCCTAGATAACATCTACCAGGGGTCCTCAAACTTTTTAAACAGGGGGCCAGCTCACTGTCCCTCAGACGATTGGAGGGCCGGACTATAGTTAAAAAAAAAAACAAACTATGAACAAATTCCTATGTACACTGCACATATCTTATTTTGAAGTAAAAAAACAAGGCGGCAAAAACACCCACATGTGGCCCTCGGGCCGTAGTTTGAGGACGCCCAATCTAGGCCTCAGTGATATTTCTGCTCTAGGCCCAGAAAAGCAACAAAACCAGCCACAACTGACCTCAGGACAAACTGCTTTGAATAATGACTCCATGCCCAGGTGTCAGCCAACCAATCAGTGAAGACCAGAACTCTGAAAGGACACACCTGGAAAATGGCTGCATATTCTATTGAGACCTTCCACTGGAATCTTCCCCAAAATCTCCACCTTTAAAACCTGTAGGACCTGGCCCATGTGCGCTCTCACTCCCGAGAGCAACCTGAACCTTTTCTGTCCTTGTCCCCTCTCCCCAGGCTCCTTACCATTCACTTCCTCACTTCCTGGCTCCAAGGGCCCTTCCTTTAATTCTGTAACTTGTTTCCTAAGCCTATTTCTTCTAGGAATTACTTTTTCTATTCCTGTGATTTAACAAATAAATGTTTTTTAGTTTGGGTCTTGGCTCTGAATTCTTTTCTAACCAGAACTCAAGTACCGATGTTGCTGAACCCAGGAATGGTCTGATCCCACTGGTCTAACACCCAATGCTGTTCCAACCTCCTACAACAGTCCATCCACTCTTTCTTTTCAGATAAGGAAACTGAGCCACAGAGAGAGCAAAGCTAGAGCTAAATCTTCTAATCATTTCTGCTTCCCTGGCCTTATCACATTTGAAGACAGAAAAACACCTAGGTTACCTTCTTATAGAGTACTAAGAAGCTAGGAAAATTCCAGAACAAGTGGAATGGGGAAACTAAGACAGATAGCTATAAGCAGTTTGCAGCACCTAGTAAATCCTATCTTCCCTAAAACAAGGACACAGAGGAAATGGTTGGCATTTCTCCCCAACTGGAGGGTGAATAGTTTAAATCACCTACTCCGGGAGACAGATAACAGAAATCCAATTAGTGACATTTGCCAACCACATCCAAGGATGACAAATTTAAGGGAATAAATCTCCTTAGGTACATCTGCATAAAGCTGATGAATATTCTACTGATACGCCCTAAGTGCCCAGCGTTTAAAGGCCCGGAAAACAAAGGTCCCCCTGTAGCCCCTGAGCTCTAAGGGCCATAAGGCTTGCAAGGAGAGTAGCCAGGGGCTGTGGCAGCTCCTCCCGGGCTAACCCCCTGAACTTTTCTCTGACTGCAGTGAGCCAAGGCAGCCTGAGCTCCCTCTACAAAGCAGCCTTTCAGTCCCTCAAATGATTATCTCTTTTCTGTTTCCATTGCTTGAAATTCTCTTCCCCCAGACTTGTTTACCTACTGGATTCCAACTCCATCCTCAGATCTTCACTTCTGTCTCTTATATTTAGAGAGAACTTCCTGATCCTTAAAACTAGTTTCCCTACTTCCTTCACTTTACCTTCCTGTCTCTATCAGTTTTAACTCTACAATGGGAATAATAATATAACGTTACTGAGTTGTTACAATGATGAAATGAATATATCTGGAAAGGGCCCAGCACATCATAAATACTATGAAAAAGTTAAATATTATTCTTTGTATGTCTCCCCCCACTAAGTTTCCTTAATGACTCCTGTTCTTAATGACTCTTGTTCATCATTGTATCTCTAGGAAGCTCTTGGTAATTATTTGTGACTGAATAAATGGCAGGTGATATTTCACCCAGGGTGTCTCACTTTCTACTGTAAGATTGCTAAACAACAACAACAACAAAAAAAACAAAACACGACAATAAACCTTCATTGCTACTCCTAAATATTCAAATATGTAGTTTTCAAATTCCTACATAATTGAAGCTGAGTAGCCTAGGTAGCAATTTACTTAAATCACACATGCAAATAAAAGCTTTAGTAACACAGCCCTGACAGGTTTGGCTCAGTGGATAGAGTGTCGGCCTGTGGACTGAAAGGTCCCGGGTTCGATTCCGGTCAGGGGCATGTACTTTGGTTGCGGGCACGTCCCCAGTGGGGAGTATGCAGGAGGCAGCTGATCGATGTTTCTCTCTCATCGATGTTTCTAATTCTCTGTCCCTCTCCCTTCCTCTCTGTAAAATAAATCAATATAATACATTTTTAAAAAAAAGCTTTAGTAACACAGAATCTCCAAGGACATAATCTGCCCAGTTGGATTCCCAGACCTGGGGAGGAAGGCCTGAGCCAGGTGGCTCAGCCCCAAGCAGGGCAGAAGTGCTGCTCCTGGGGACAGAACGTTCTCCGCCTGCTTCCTTTCTCCTGCCCTTGTCAGGCTGGTGCCCTGGATCAGTTACACCCAACATGTGGTAGGAAGGAAGATGGGTGGCATCTCACAGGTTTATCCAAAGAGGGGAAGATTGCAGAGGTATAACTTTGAGTTGAGCTGTCATGTGCTGTCATGTGCTCCAGAAGGGGCAAGGTACAATCATGTCTGGGAGAGAGTGAGGGAAGAAGAAACCCACAAGCCACTTCTCTCCCTTTGTTCATTCATTCATTTATTTGCCAGCTATTTATTAAGTGTGTATACTATGCTGCAGACCCTAAAACAGATGCCTTCACTGCCCTCCAGGTCCTTATAATTCTTTGGGAGAGAGGTAAGTCAAGGGTTCTCCAGCATCAGTATACAAAAGACTAAACCAGGGAGTTTTTTCTGGCTAACTTTTTGTTAAAAATAATATTCACAGAGAAAACCTTGAGAGAAACAAGATGGCGGCATAGGGAAGACACCGTATATGCAGCTGTGAACAACTATTTCAGAAAAACCATGAAAAGAACACACGGACACCACTCACACCCACAGGACGGCTGGCTGAGTGAAAATCCTACAACTAGAGAAGAGTCTGAGACTCAGAGGAGTGGCGGAAGCAAAGTACAGAGGTACGGAGGTGCGCGCACGGGCTCGGGGAAGGGCTGGTACCAGAGGTCGCGGTTCTTTTTCAAAACGGAGAGAGCCACAAGCTCTCAGCGGCTCTGAACTCCAGTTCCAGGCGAGTTTCTGAGGTCCCACAGACACCCAGAGAAGGGGGACTGAGTAGCACCGGGAGGAAATCCAAAACGGGTTGCAGCAATTACCGTGGGACATAGAGACCTGGTGTCTCTCAGCGCAGGGCTGAGAAGCTCCATAGCTATTTGCTCCACCCCGCCTGGCGAACTCCCCAAGGCCCCGACCCTCCCAAGTGCGTCAGAGGCTTCTGCAGCAACACCTCCTTAAAGATACAGGAGCCAGCCTCACCCAGTGGCCAGAGAGGGACTAACCTAAACAAAACAGATCCACAAGGAACACACTCGGGGCAGATGCAGTGAGCATAAAAGCTCCACTGAAACAACTCTTGCCCCATAAGGGT
>PVJC01030274.1:0-21310 GCA_004026665.1 Murina feae | reverse complement strand
TTGCTTGGGGGCCTCAGGCTTTCACACATATTTTTCCTCCCTGGAATTCTTGCCCTCAGATCTTCACAAGGTAACTCCTTATCATTCAGGTCCCAAGCCAATTTCACTGCCTCAGAGTCTTCTCATCATCATAGAATTATTCCCTTCCCTTATTCTGGATATTTCTCCAAAAACATTTCCAATTCTGATGAATTGTTGTGTTTGTACATTTACTGCCTATCTCTTCCACAAGGGAAGGAATGGGGCCTTGTTTTCAATAATCTTAAGAGCCTGGCATAATGCATGGAGCAAAGTTGGTAATCAATAAATATTTACTAAGAAGATAAATGAAACAACACCAAACCAGGAAGAGATACCCTCAAGCCAGTATTTTCTAAAAGATACAAAATGGCAATTAATATGCATGTCAGTCAGTTCCCCTCGAATTCTCTGCTACCTACTATCTGACACTTAGGGTTTCCTCCAAAGTATCAGTCTCATCATACAGGCTTCATGCGTTGCTTTTCTCTAAATGACTCATTGTTTCACTCATTCATTCTTGTATGAAAATCTGGTTTTAATCTACTCACCAAATTTAAGTTCCAGAAATGAACAGGTGAGCCTTTTTTTTGGTCAGAGATGCTAGAGATTCCAGTATTAAGGTATCTGCCTAATTTCCCTTGGGCTGGCAAGGTAGAACCCTCACCTCAGGGTGACCCCAAATGAGAGGAGGGTAGACTCCTATGCAGGGAGCCATGTGTCTCAAGGTCTCATTTCCTCTGAGAAGTGATTTAACAAGTATTCAATGTCTCATTATCCTCTGAAGTACATTGGATGCTCCCTAAGATCCCTTTCAAATCTAAAGTTGTAATCATTCATTTAACAAAGATAAGTATTCATACTATGTTCTATGCCAAGCAATGCCACAGTGCTGGGAAACCAGCCTTGAAACAAAGAACCAAGAGCATCTTTACCTTCAGGAAGCATGTGTGATTCTCTAGAGCATAACCTGCTATTTAATTGTCAAGTGGTTTGATTTTATATATTTTTATTGATTTCAGAGAGGAAGGAAGAGGGGGAGAAAGAGAGAGAGAAACATCAATGATGAGAGAGAATCATTGACCAGTTGCCTTCTGCATGCCCCCTACTGGGGATCAAGCCTGCAACCTGGGCATGTGCCCTGACTAGGAACCAAACAGTGGGCTCCTGGTGTATAGGTTGATGCTCAACCACTGAACCATGCTGGTGGGGCATATATGGCATATTTTAATGACAACAGAGTGAAAGTCAAATACTCCCACCCTAGGATGAGACTTCTGGTCTCCATTTTCCAGCCTTATACTGTATTCTACTTTCTACCATGAGTGAAAGGAACCCCCTCCCTGATTCTTCTCATGTTCCTGCCAAGTATTTGGCCTACCGTGTGTTTTGGCTTCCCCATGTTCTTCCCTTCCCACCAAACATCCTAATCAAATGGACCGGAGTCAGTAGTAAAAGTGAAGCTGTGATATGTCTGTGAAGAACCACCATGAATTAGGGTTCAGGAGCCTGGCAATAATTTCCATGCACTTGTCATGAGATCTTGAAAATGTCTCCTAACCTCTCAGTATCTGTTTCCTTATCTATAAAATAGGATGCAGTGGCCATGAGAATGTGCCTCTGAGATCTCCCCATTGCATGGAATGTAACTGACCGAGGGCCCCAGTCATGCTGTCTGACATCCACCACCACAATGGCATCACCAGCCAAAGGCTCAATGTAGCAGGACCTCTTCTGGAAGAGGCAGGTACATTTCTATGAGATGTAAGACTGCTCTGGCCAGTGACTTTGGCCCAAAGACTCTCCGCCAGCTTTGCTAAAACTTTCTTCAAACAGTACACCATTCAAAGACATTTGCCACTCAACTCTCTTTCCTCTCTTCTCCACCAGAGTCAAATCCATGTCATGGTCTGATGGCTACCCCATTCTCCACTGCTTCTTCTCCATTTTCTCTCAGTGACAGTTTCTATAATCCCATTTTAGTATCTGCCTCTTTAAGGACCTGAAAAAAACACAATGACCTACTCGTATGTTGCTGTGAGTATGGTGTCAGTGAAGATGTTTTACCCAGTAGATAAGGTTTTATAAGAGAGAAAGCATCATATGAAAGAGAAAACATAATTCTTTCTTTGATAAAGCAGTTAGGCACTGGACATCCCCATGAGCTGAGGTCTGGGCAAAGGATCTGGAGACACAGATGAGTAACATTCTTCCTAGAGCAGATCACAGGCTGGAGGAGCGGTCCAGGTCCCTCGTCTTTGCACTTAGATAACAATAAATTTTTGGAAGGGAATTGGAATTTTAAAAAAGAGTAAAAAGGAAAAATCAAGAAAAGAGGAGGGGAGAAGCAGCCATTATTCCAAGGCACTGCGAGTGTTAGATGGGGGCTATTTGAATGTACGTTTATATTTTCTAAATTGTGCTCTGCTAATGCAGTCTGATGCTCCCCTCCTGCCAGAGCCTTACAGCATCAGGCGGCTCATTGGCATGCAATGGTTGTCATGCTTTCTTTACAAGGAAACTCTTCAACTGTTGTCACCATTTCATAGCCCAGAATATTTAGCTCAACAACAGACCACCGGGAGAATATGCTCTGCATTGTAATTTTCCAAAGGCGATGTGATTATAAAACCTGAGCAGATGGAAAGGCAATCGTGGTGGACGGGGAAAGCTGTTAGCAGTTTCCATCTGTAGACAAAGCTATCATTTTTGGGGGAAAAATCGCTGCCAGATTTTGATGAATCTGTTCCTCTTTGCACCCTCTGCTTTGCAGAAAGCCCTGTGACTCTGTTAGACTTTGCAAACAGTTGCAGGATACTATTTTTTTGCATTTGTTTACATCGAAGGCATTGGCTCATAGTGTTTCACATTTAGCTTGCTGTTAATCTCTAAACTGCCATTAATGTATAGTTCCCAACCCTGAAAATTGAACTTCAAAATAAATAACTCTGCAATCATCTTTTATTTAAAATATTACTGCACCCCATCACTCTATGTCAAGGCCTGGCTTGTTTATGGGAGTGCTTGATTACATAATTACATATTAGAAATCATTTGTAAGGAAAATTGATTGGGGTACTTTACAGCAAGGACTCATCAGAAGTAACCCTGTCTCTAGCTGCAGGAATGGAATACCCAGTTAGAAATGACACAACAACTTTGGGAACTTGTCACCACTTTGTTTATATCTCATCACAGGAAGGAGTAATTGCCTAAGGAGCAATGAGGGACAGAACTGTTGGCTTTGAATAACTGTCACCCACAAATCAAATATTAGGCAGTATTACATACTACTGAAAAGAGGGCCCCACAGGGATTTATGAGGCTTAAGTTCCAGCTGCAACCCTGCTGGTAACTTCCAGGCACATTGCTCAGCCTCCTCAAATCTCCATTCTTCCATCAATAAAATGGGAATGCAACAGTGAGTTGCTCTAGCTAAGGGGGGGGCAATGTCCACATAGGTGCATGGAAATGGAGTGCAATCTCAAGGCTCAGGTGAGCATCACTCCAGACTACAAGGTTGGTAGGATGATGGGTGGGTAACTGTCACTTGGTGGCCCTTCACAGATGGTGAAGGAGCACTGAGACTGTGCCCACTCAGCTTCCACACACCCCCAGGGTTCCCAGATGGAGGCTCTCCATTCCATTCTAGCATGCCTTCCAGTCTGCATGTTCCCATCCCCAGCTTGTCTTATTTACCAATAAGAAATTTTTTTCTGAAAAATAAAAGGCATAGAAATCTTTCTGTGGCAAACAAATGCAGCCTTTGCTCCTAGTTCTGCAGAAGATTATTTGTGTCTTATTGTATAATCTGGGAATGAGGAAAGCACACCAGTTAAAACCACGAAATATGATAAGTCCATGGAAATAAAATAATAACAACAATAATAGCAATGATATCAGTCCTCCCAACAGTATTGCATTCTCTTGATAAACAAAGGTCATAAAAGGAGGATTGTTATAACTATAGAAATGCTTATCTGGTTCAAAGTCTTTCTAAAACTAACTTTTTTTTGCTTTATTTCTCATTCCTAAAGTAATATAGAACTGATTCATTGGGGGGAAATGCACATGAGCAAAATAGAAGGGGAGTTAGAAGAATAAGAATGTAAGAAGGAGGAGAAGAAAAAATGGAAAGGGGGAAAGGAAAAGAATACAGGATGGGAGGGAAAGGGAGGGGAGGAGAAGAAGGAGAGAGGAGGGGAGGGGGAGGAGAAGAGAGAAGCATTCAAAATCCCTTCATCCAAAGAGAAGTCCTAGTGACATTTTATGGCATCTTCTTATACTTTTATACTATGAATGTACAATAAATAACTTTCCATGTTATATGTATTTGATTGCACCATTTTGCACACTTGTGCTATATCCCATTGCATGCATGTACTGTAATCCATAAACATGCTGGAAACTTCTTTGACACCATATATCTACTTATTTCCACTTCCCTGGCATTGTTCAGGTAATGTTGCTGCCAAAATGAGGGCAAAACCTAACAGTTGTAACCAAACCAAAGATTGTCTTAGAAAGCAAATATGATGAACACAGTTGCAAATGAGACTTTTCTTTGTCAACTCTCTTGACTTTTCTACCAGGTTGCCTTTCAATGTGTTGTCTACACTTGCTCTACCATACTCAGGAGCTTCCTGAGGGCACCTGTGATGCCCCTCTTGCCTCCTCAACACCATTGCCTGTCCTAGGGTCAAGCAGGTAGTATACTCAAGAAACAATTGTATAAATTAATAAACTAAACCCTTCCACACTCATGAGAAAATTCCTACTCATCCTGGAAGTGCCCACTCAAAAATCACCTTCTTTCTCTATGAATACATAGTTTGTTTCCTTCTAAAGTAATTCTGCCATATTATATCCATACCCTTCAGTATTTATCACAATAATTTTCTTTGTCTGTATATTTTTTCTCTCTACATGTTTCTTCCAGGCACCCAACAGAGTCTGGAATGAAATAAACATAAGGAACAGTCAGAGATGGGATTTTTTGCAGCTAACATAAAGTCATGCATAATGATGGCACTTAATGGATATTACTTGAATTTAATTAAATCGAGTTGAATTGAACTGAACTGAATTGGTGTTAAGATTTTCAACAGCAGACAAGAATAAATAAGCTACCTCCTTATCTCTAGTTTGAACATTAATGATCTTCCTCAAGTCCAATGATGGATGAGCACTGCATAAACTTTTTCCCTTTCTCACCTCTCAAAACTAAAAGTGCTGACACTTCTCATGCCCTGTTGATTCTTTTTCTTCTTACAAAGGATAAGGTCAGACAGGGTTTGCTTACAGTAATCATATCGATCTTAATTCTTGAGATGCAATTGGATCTTCCTCTGGCGAGTGAATTGTCATTGATGTTTACTTGGAAGGCAGAGAATGATGATAGGACACTTTGGAAAACTCAAGATTCAGTATTCCAATGTGACCAGATGAGTGACCTGAAATGTTTGCCCCAGCAGAGATAACCCTCATCAACTTATCGGATGGGCTTTTTCATGATACTTCCAAAAGAGTTTTACGCAAACATGGATTTGAACAGTAGGCAAAGGGATAATAAATAAACATATTTATCCTCATTTTACATAAAAGAACACCAAGGCTCAGAAAGAAGAAGGAATAAACTGCAAATGACAGAGCTGGTAAGAGTATGATATCAAAGCCTTGCTCTTTCTACTGTATGTGGCTGCTATGTGCTCTGCTTTGGTGAGATAAAGCTGTTCATAAATACTTTCCTCTTCAGAATCTCTTCTGATACTCACAGCTTCCCAGGTGCAGGGAGTGCTGGTAGCTGATAGTTCACAAGTGAGTTTTTCCCCATGACCTTCAGCATAAGTGAGCTACCTCACCCCAGGTTACACCACTTTCTCAGGGGCAGCCACATTCAAAGACTGAGAGATATAGGGGATACACACTCTGCTTCCCTCTAAGTTTGGGATAAAACTCCCCATAAAATCACCTGAGATTACAAGTTAACTTTTCCCTCTGACCTCACTATTTATTGTTATCTCCCAAAATACTCCCTAGGAAACTCCTTATCCAGAAATCTTTATCTCAGAGTATCTCCCAGGGAAAACAATCAAAGATTGTTAGTGCTAGGAGTGGTCTGAAGAGCAGATTCTAATATGGGATTGTGGAGCTGGCTCCCTCACCAGCTGGTTGGCAATGAAGACTCCAGGACAAATGTAGATGGAGTACTAACAGCCATAGGCATATTGTAGCTTCAGTTGTTACAGTTTTCACAGGGAAGAGCTGAGATATAATATCGGTAGATGGAAATGAACTAACAGGGGCAATATCTCAAGTGTTGCAGATGTTCAGGAAAGATAACATGAGCCCACCCCCTACTCCCAAGTGTGTCTCTGTCTCCCCACCTAGCTACCAGACCAATTACAGGGTCAAATCGCAATATCACCCAGCCAGGGAAGTAGACTCTCAACTTGCTCTATGAGCATATGAGATGCCATATGTAACTGAGAAAAAGATGAAGGTTATCACATCTTTTCAGTGTTGACTTGATAATGGAAATTTAGACTATAAAACAAGATGTTATATGTCTATATATTAACAGGAAGTACAAATGGCCTAATAGCAGTAAGACCAAGAGATCAACCAAGAGAAGATTTAACCCATCCCATGGATAAAGAGTTGTCATAAATTGCAAAGATTCAAACTGATTCTTATAACCTTATCAGTCAAGTTCAGATTGAAGCAGACAATTCCAATCTAGAAGCATAAAAATTCCAGGAGGAACTTAAAAGGTGAAAGAAAATTGTCTTTACCCAACATTTAAAAGATGTCAATTTAATGACCAGGAAACTTTAATCATTTGGGTTTTTTCCTTTAACTTTGACCAAATTTGTATGCTTATAATGATGTTAAGTAATTAAAAAGTAATTAACTAGTTGATTAATCAAATATACAATTGGACAGATATAAAAATAAATATTGCAAAATGAAGCAAGGTGAACTGATACTGTGACCCAACAATTCCACTTCTGAAAATGTAACCTACAAATATCTTACAGATATCCATGCCCATGTGTGCAAAGACATATGCACAAGGTTATTCACTGTAGCACTGTATGCATTGGTTGGGGTGAAGGTAAAACAACATGAACCTATAGGGTTAATTAAATCAAGTATGCCACAGTAATATTATAAAATATAAGTCAACCAACCCTTTGAAAAAGGGAGTTATTGAGTTAGGTCATTGATTGTACTAAAGGGCCAAGATACAGTTTTAACTGGGAAAAAAAAGTGCAGAACTGTGGACCTTTCTGTCTCAATTTTGTTTCAAGTTATATGTATATGTTTTTGCATAAATTTACACAGAAAGCTTCCAGAATACAATGTAAATGAATGCATATGTTAATGCTGACCTCTTCTTCAGTGAAGAGGGGTTACATTTTCAAATGGGAAGACTCATATCCTAACTTGTAGAATTTTGTACAACTTGTGCTGCTTAAATGGTTCATCCTGTGCATTTGTTAGGTTATTTTTTTAATTATAGAAAAGAGTATTTTTAGAGGGGGAAGAGAAAACAAACAAAGCCAAACTTTGGATGGTAACATGGGATTCTGAAGAACATTGGGAAGCAAATCTGTGTCTGAGCAAGGTGAGCAAGGGGGCCCAGAAATTGAAACTCATAACAAAGAATCAAGAACCAGCAGTCACTGATCTTGACAGATAAACATTGCTGGTGAAAACATTGGTCCTGAGCCTGATCACTGGGAAACACAGAATGAAACAAGAGAACATTTGGGGACATATCCTTTGATACCCAAGTGACTAATGATCAATTTCCCAGCACCCTTCAAATGTTTGCACACAGACTGCAAGATTCCTAACCACACAGTTAATAACATTTTAATGGGTTACTTCTCTTGTGAATCAAATTGTTAGAGAGAAGATCTTAAGGAAACTAATTGAAGAAATATAAAAGAGTGAGTTCTCTCTTATCATGCAGGGCCCTCACTTAAATGTCTGTCTTATGGGACATCTATTCTATCCATCTTTTACTCGCTATTCCTATCAGCCTCGGGGCAATTACTTATGAGTATATTTCTTTTTATTTTCTCTAGCATTTCTTTCTGATGAAATTAAGTTTCATATACTGATATCTCTTATGACATTCATATTGCCTTTTCACATGTCAAGCATGATTTTTTACTAAGTGATATGTATGCTCAATTTCTATTTCAAATAAAAAAATCATGATGCTTCTTCTAATCTCTAACATATCATAGTGCCATAATTTTCTTTATGCCATGTGTTCCAAATGCCCTCTCTTCCTTCCACCCTCCATGCACTCTGATAGCTTCAGGTTCCTGTCCAATTAAAATGAGCCTCAGTGAAACATCCCATGAGGACCTCTATTTTTGGAATCCTCTTCCTAAAACAAAAAAAAGCTTCCTCTTTTTTACATTGAGTGAAGAAAATTATTTTGACTAATCATATATGATGCTCTTGGACAGGGAGAGAGAGATCAAGAGTTGGTTTTGCCCTGCCCAACCTATGTGGCTCAGTGGTAGAACATCAACCATGAGGTCACAGTTCAATTCCTGGTCCAGGCACATGCCTGGGTTTGGGCTCGATCCCTAGTGTGGGGCATGCAGGAGACAGCCAATCAATGATTCTCTCTCATCATTGATGTTTCTATCTCTCTCTCCCTCATCCTTTCTCTCTGAAATCAATTAAAAATATATGCTAATTTTTTTTAAAGTTTGTTTTGCTTCATGCATGGCAGAGGTAACTATGGAATGTGAGTCCTCATCACAGCCCCAGACTACTGGTCTACCCTGGGATATCAATGATGAAAGAGTCTGCTCTTCTCTCACCAAGGGCCATCCAGCCTTGGCATACCCACCCTCACCACTCTCTCCATGAAGAAGGGGATGAAGGCTGCTCCATTCAACCCATCTCTATTTATGCTCTCTATCAAGGAGAAGCTTCCCTAGAAGCAACACTTCCATGCTGTAGCTCATGAGGAGAGACACACACTTCTCTCTCACCTGTCCTCCCATAAGGAGGAAAGCTGTGGCCACCTGAACCCTGTTCCTCCAGGTTTGTCCTCTGCATGTGAGAAAGGGGAAAGGTACCTGGCATGCCAATGGTCTTTCCAGGAGACTTCCATATCCAAAAGCAACAAACACACAAACAACACTCCTGGCATTAAAACAGACTCATAGACACAGAGGACAGATGGATGGTTGCCAGAGGAAGGGTGTGGCTGGGGAGACTGGGTGGAAAAGGTGAAAGAATTAACAAGTAGAAATTGATAGTTACAGAATAGTTATAGGGATGTAAAAGTACAGCATAGAAAATATAGTTAATAATCTATATATATATAAGGCTAAGTGACTGACCATACGTCTGTCTGACCATCCAACTGACTGAGTGGCCAGTACATATGAGGTACACTGGCAATTTAAAAATAAACATTGACTCACACATGCACAATACATATAAAGCTGTTGCTGGTGCTAATTGCCTGCATGTTCTAATTTTATAATACTACTAGGGGCCCGGTGCACAAAAATTTGTGCACTTGGGCAGTCCCTCAGCCTGGCCTGTGCCCTCTTGCAGTCTGGGACCCCTCTGGGGATGTCCACCTGCTGGCATGCCTGGCCAGCCTGGGTGAGGGGTGGATGGCTGTTTGCAAGCTGGCCAAGCCCCCCAGTGTGGACCTCCATTGGGGTGTTGCAAGCCTGGGTGAGGGGTTGAGGACCGTTTTCAGGCTGCCCACAGCCCCTTCAGGTTTTGGGTCCCTACTGGGGTGCCTGGGCAGCCTGGGTGAGGAGCTGAGGGGCGTTTTCAGGCTGCCCACTGGCCCTTCAGGTTTTGGGTCCCTACTGGGGTGCCTGGGCAGCCTGGGTGTGGGGTTGAAGGCTATTTTCAGGCTGCCCACAGCTCTCATTGACCCAACACCCCAGCAAAGCTGGCTGGAAGCAGGTTTCTAGGGTTTATTTATCTTCTATAATTGATACACTGTTCCTTTAAGCCAAGGCCTAGGCAGGTAATGAAGGCTCCTGTCTGCTTCAGCTCCATGGCTTCTATAATTGAGACAATGTTGCCTGAGCCGGGAGAAGCCCAGCCAGCCTAGGCAGACAGTTTACTCCTGGTGCAATGGAAGCTGCCTGTTTACTCTAGCTCCATGATTGCCGGCCTCCATCTTAGCTGGGTTAATTTGCATACAGCTGGTCTGATTGGCTGGTGGGCATGGCTTAGGTGTCCCGTAGAAATGGTCAATTTCAATATTACTCTTTTATTAGATTAGATATTATATATACTATTTTGACATGTAATTTTTTGTAGTAACGTAATTATCACAGAAATCTTTCTTCTAATCAATTTCCTTTCAATTGTGCACAAATTCGTGCACTGGGCCACTAGTATTGTAATAACTATGTATGGTGGCAGTTGGGTACTGGAAATATCAGGGGAACTGATATTACTTCTTGATTGTCTAGCCATTATGCTGTACACCCAAAACTAATACAAATAATAGTGAATGTAAAAAATAAAATTAAAAAAGCACTCATGGCAAAGACATTCACCTTTGGTTAATTGCCATTCCCCCCTAACAAAGCTGCATGGGCCCTGGCTGCATACAGCATTATATTGCCATCACAGAGCCACACTTCCAACCCATTCTTTAGGACTCAGCTCCAGCATTCCCCTGCTCAGCAGCCTTTCCTCAGACTCCCATCTGCTGATGAGACTGGTGTGCTTTTCCTGGGCTTGCCCTTTGTGCTCCCATTGCATCCTCCTCACACTCTAATTACAATAACTGTCACATTTCATGGCAATCTTGTCTGTTTCTCCCAGTGGACTTAGCCTCCTTCTGAATCCCAGCTAAGAGAAGAGATCAATTTACTGAATACTCACTGTGTGCCAGGTATTGGAAAAGCACTTTATATAGATTAGCTCATTGATTTCTCCCACCAAGCACACTAACAACCCCAATTTTTCAGGTAAGAAAACTCAAGCTAAGAAAAATAAATAATTTGCATGAGGTCACACAACTAGAATCAGGATTTGAACCCAAGCAGCCTAAAGCCTAACCTGATGCCTTCCTCACCTCCCTTCAAGACATGCTTCTGAAGGTTGAAGAGCAATCCACTGAGTAGGCGATGGAAAGCAAGCATTCTAGATTTAATAACCTACAGATATGAAGGCTCAAAACTGCAAAATAAGATGGTGTCTAGGAGGTGGAAGAGAGAAGTAGCTAATGATTCAGAGAAATGGGTGAGAACACAAACTTGAAAGACTTGTTTTGCCAAAACTAAGAATTTAGAACTTGGACTTTACCTTTTGGCTAATTGGCAGGGTTTGAAGTAGAAATGGGACAAGATTATATGTATATTTTAGAAAGAGATTTCTGGGAGTAGTGTGGATGTTTTAAAAGAACAGAATGAAAAAGGTTGAACCAGTAAGTAAGAGTGAATGACTATTATTGGTCAGGCATTCAACTGGGTTCTAGAATGAGAGACATGAGGTGGGGATAATACAAGAATGAAGAATAACAATCTGTAACCTCGAGGCAACTACAGAGCAGCCCTGGAAAGACATATACACCAGTAGGCAAATATATCTTGACTATGTGTTAAGTAAGGGCACAAATTAAAATACACACAAAATGCTGAGAGCACACAAAATAAGAATGGTTCATCTACTGTATGTCACCCTTTCCTGTATTTCCTTTCTGTGTTCTGCCAATATCTGATAAGAAGGTAATAGGTAAAGAGAGGGCCCCAGCACCATTCAGAAAGCTGAGAGATGGATAAGATAAGGGGAACATGTGGCCCCACTCCTTCACCCATGCTCACAAACACATCATCAATTAATCATGCTCACCCAACTGGCGTGGCTCAGTGGTTGAGCGTTGACCTAGGAACCCAGGAGGTCAAGGTTTGATTCTTGGTCAGGGCACATGCCCTGGCTGCGGGCTCAATTCCCAGTGTGGGATGTGCAGGAGGCAGCCAATCAATGATTCTCTCTCATCTTTGATGTTTCTATCTCTCTCTGTCTCCCTCTCTCTTCCTCTCTGAAGTCAATAAAAATATATTTTAAGAAAATAAATAATAAGTAAAATAAATAAAAACCTATTTTTAAAAATGTAATCATGCCTATTTCTCTGTGAAGGGCAGATGCAAGCTCAGTTACCATCTCAATGGGGCATTATAGGCACCCACTACCAGTTAATCAGGTGCTTCCTCTGAGGGCTGGATCTTATAGTGTGGGATGAATGAGAGGTTGCATTGAAGTGTGGCTACGCCAGAGGGAGAAAGAAGACAGGTTTTCCCTCTTGGAAATCCTATAATTATAGGTGACCACAAACTAGAAAGTAGTTGAGAAATAGCATTTCACTCAGGGGTTACAAAATGAATATCCTTTCTTCTTGCCAGGCAGGACAGCCAGGCAGATGTCCATATATATCTTTATGACCACCAAGAGTGACTGGCCACTATGAATTGAGCCCAAGCTGTGCAATCATCTGAGGATGATTGTGCCTGAGAAAAGACAGGAAGATGATATTGTGATTAAAGAGTGTTCAGACAAAGCCACTTTCAAAATCCTTTTTGACCTCATGTGACTTCTAGGCATGTAATACACAGGGTGCATTGGGTACAATTACTGCTTCCTTTCGGGACCTCTGGGAATGCTCTTTCATGGAGAATGGCCAGAGAAGAGGAAGAAGTTCATTGTTCGCTCTTCCAGAAACTGCATGTGTAACCTTCACAGCAACTTTATGAAGTTAGCAGGAACATCCCCATTTAACAGATGAGAGGAACCAAGGAGCAGATGAGTTGAATGACTTTCCAAGGGATGTCCAGCTCTGTGGCAGGACCAGGACGTGGACTTGGGTCCGTCCACTCTGATGCCTGCTCCAGTCACCGCACCTCCCACTCCATCAGAGGTGACAGGCAAACTGCAATGGCTTCAGTCAAGGATGCCCGTCTGGAACACTGGGCCAGCCAACCTTCAGTGACAGCATTCCCAGCCAGTGGAAATGAGGACAGCAGGAAAACTGTTTATGGTTGGTCCCTTGGTGAGGGAAGAGAAGGGAAAAGTCAGATGTAACCCTTGAGGAAAAGCAGTTGGCAGTTCCCCTGAGCTAAGAAAGACAGGATGTCCTTTATCAATAACCCCAGTCACTTTCACCCCCAAAGACCCACATTTTGGTATGTTGTGTTTTGGTCCAGTTGAGTGTAACATTGGGGCTTTTTTTTTTTTTAATTGTGGGCCCAAATAATGCTGTGTGGCAGAACTAATGTTTCAGTCAGTACAGCCCTATTTAGCGAAGGCCCTTATCTAGGTGACCTGGGCTCCCCCGGCCAGAAATGGCCAGTGAGGAGTCTGCCAATGGAAGGGAGGCAGTCACAGCCCTTCATTTCTGTGAAATAAAATGAACTTTTATAAAAAGAGATTTTGTTATTTACCTTGTCCTCCTTCACCATCAAAAACACACACTTTGGTCCAGAAAAAGAATAGCCTCAGTTGGAAAAACAAGAGAAGTAGCACTTTATTCTGTGGTTTTGAGTTTAGTGGGTCTACTCAGGGGACTTCAGAATCATTTAAGGGTTTGTTTTTTTCCCCATTTTTTTTCACAAGGGTAACTTTAACTGTAATTTTCACCTTATAGGTTAATTTTAAATTCTTTAGCTTCCTTCCACATTACTCCTATTCCTATTAGTACTAGTGTCCACTCTTATCTAAGGAAAAGGATGAAGAGAAGTGGATGGATTCGAGAGCTCAGCAGTGTAGACTGAAGGATATGGAGATGCTGTAAGGAAGAAGAAGGAATCTGGGATGCTGCCCAGTTTTCTCCAGAGTTCTTCATCCTCTCATTGCTCAGTTTAGCAAGAATAAGTGGTAGCTCTATTTCTGCACAGGAAATCATCCTCTAAAAAAGTGTAATTTCCTCTTGATGGTTCAAGCACTAAAATTGCATATGCCTTCATGTAATTCACTAAAATAAAAATCATGTAAATATGACCATAGGTTTGTAGCAGAAAAGAAGATATAGTCTCGGAGCCCTGATTAGCAACAGGAGGGCTCTACAAAAGATAGAGATCATTCAAATCCCAAATTCTTCTTAATTAGAAATATTTATGTAGATAAAGGTAAAAAATTGCAGATTAGCACGTGGTTTATTTTCTTCTTGCCCTGATGTGCCTTGTGTTTGCTCATTTGAGAATCATCAAGCATTCCTTACTATGCATGCCTCCCACCCCTCCTAAAAATGCCCTTTCTGTATAGGCATTCCTATTTTGTTTGTAAAAACAAAAGCACAGTCCAAAATTTGTGCAAGGAATGCACCCCTGGTTTTTAAATTTTTGGCTATTAGAGCTACAAATGGTTGATGTGTGCCTACTACATGAAAGCATAAGTATAGAAATGATAAGAATGTTGTCCAGTCATTGCATCAGTGATTCTCAACTTCCCAGCTTTAGAGGAAACAGCATACAAAAATTGCGTACTGCCCTAACCGATTTGTCTCAGTGGATCAGCATTGGTCTGCAGATTGAAGGTTCCCAGGTTCGATTCCAGTTAAGGGCAGGTATCTTCGTTTCAGGCAAATCCCCTGTAGGGGGTGTTCAGGAGGCAGCTGATCAATGTTTCTCTCTGATCGATGTTTCTAACGCTCTATCCCTCTCCCTTCCTCTCTGTAAAAACATCAATATATTTTTTTAAAATTGTGTACTACTAAGAAGCTCTAATACTAGCCTAAAGTGAATATCACAAAAGAAAACCTTCAGAAATCTCATCTTTTAGATTATGCATTTATGTAAATTTTACATTCTACTCCTAAACATATGTTTGCTTTTTTATTACAATGATAGAAGATGCACTATGCATGTGTTATAGTTTTATGTAACTCTCCACATGTCCAAATGTAGCCATATCTCGAAGTACATGTCCCAAAGACAGAGTCCTGCCATGCCCTTGATAAGCTCAGAATAGGGCTCTGTCCCTCTCACATTGATGACAGCAAGTTCCCCAGTCTGACTGTCTTCACTCTGCTTGCCAACCTAACCAAAATTTAATTCATTTTTTGGTCTGTTTCTCTTCACCTTATACCAATCCTCGGCATTGTTTTCTGACTTTTGACCTTTAGCTTGCCCCCTCATCCTCATTTTGGAAATTTCCTTTGGCTGCATTGTTTTTGATACAATGGTCTCTCCCAGAACTCATCACTACCTTTGCTAAGACCCTCAGTGTAATACACCCCCATGAGATTCTCCCCAGACTCTGGAGTGAGTACTCCCAAAAAGGTTAATATTGTCTCACAAGGTGCTAAGATGCTCAATCCTGGCTCAATGTATTTGTTCCCTAGAGCAGTCATAATACATTACTGCAAATTGGGTGACTTGTAGCAACATAAATTTTTCTCTCACAACTCAGAAAGCCAGAAATCTAAAATCTAGGTGTGAATAGTACCATGCTCCCTCCACAGGCTCTAGGTGAGAAACCTGCCTTCCCTTTTCCAGCTGCTACTGGCTGCCAGGAATTGTTGGCATCCCTTGGTTTGTAGCCCATGATTCCAGCCTCTGCCTCCATTCCCACACCATATTCTTCTATCTGTCTGTATCTCTGCTTTCTCTTTTTTCAAGGGCACCCATCATTGGGTTAGAGCCCATCCTAATCAATATGACCTTATGTTAACTTATTACATGTTCAAAGGCCCTAGTTTCAAATAAGGCCATATTCTAAGGTTCCAGGTGGACATCAGTATTGAGGGGACACTGTTAGTACCACTGTCCTCACTGATTCCTTTTCTGTAGTCTCAGGAAAGGGAAGTATGATGGGCTACACAGTATGTATTGGAACTAGGTTTCTTTAAGTAGTTTGATAGTCCATGAAGTTCTTCAACTCTAGTGCCTTCTCGGAGATACCTTCTTATCACTAGACAGTGGGTATGCTTTGGGATACCACAGGCAATCATCACAATATGTGATATCTCAGGGATGATTCTGCATCTCACCTTGCATTTGTTATATATATATATACTAGAGGCCTGATGCACAAAATTCATGCACGGGGGGGGGGGGGGGGGGGGGGGGAGGAGGAGAGAAGGTAGGCAAGGGGTCCCTCAGTCCAGCCTGCGCCCTCTTGCAATTCTGGACCTTTCGAGGATGTCTGACTGCCCGGTTTAGGCCCGATTGGGATCCCCTTGATTTGAACCCCTCGTTCCTAACTGCCCGCCTGCATGCTCCTTACCTCCCACTTGCTCACTCCTTACCACTTGGCTTGCCACTCCTTATCACTGCCATGGAGGCAGGAGAGGCTCCCACCACCACCACTGAACTCACCAGCCGTCAGCCCAGCTTCTGGCTGAGCAGCACTCCTGCTGTGGGAGCTCACTGACCACCAGGGGGCAGCTCCTACATTGAGCATCTGGCCCCTGGTGGTCAGTGCGTATCATAGCGACCAGTCGTTCTGGTAGTTCTGCCTTAATGGTCACTGGGCTTTTATATGTATAGATATATGGACTATGTCAGGCACACAGCAGAGTCCTGGATAAATCAAGTCCACACACTCCTGATTACACAGTTTGCCTTAACTAGATGCTAAGCACACCATCTGATCAATGATTGATGTTTACTTCCTCATAGCAAATGCTCACTAACTGCTTTTGAACTAAATGCATAGAACAATACCAATAATAGTATGATTACATAACATTCATTGAGAGTTCCCTATGTTCTAGGCCAACACTGTCCAATAGAAATATAACATAAGCCACATATGCTATTTATATTTAAGAAGGATTTTTAATTGATTTTCAGAGACAGGAAGGGACAGAGAGAGAAAAAAAAACATCAATGTGAGAGAGAAACATCAATCAGTTGTCTTCCACACACACCTCAACCAGGAATCAAACTCACAACCCGGTATATGCCCTGACCAGGAATCGAACCCACTAACTTTTGGTGTATGGGATGATGCTCTAACCAACTAATGAGCCACACCAGTCAGGGATACATATGTTATTTTAAAATATTTCAGTAGTTACATTATAAAAAGTAAAAAGAAACAGAATAAAATTAATTTTAATAATGTATTTAACCCAATATGTGTTAAATATTATTATTTCAACTCAATATATACAACATAGTATACCTTTAATATTTTAAAGTTCTTCATGAGACATTTTATATTCCTTTTTTTTTCATCTAAGACTTTAAAATCCAGTGTGCATTACCTATTTACAGTTCCTCTCAGTTTAGACTAGCCAAATGTGAGTGTTCAGTAGTTAGCCGTACATCGCAATACAGTTTCAGGCATTTTGCTAAACACTTTACCAATATTATTTATTTAAATGTTATGACAACCTGCAAATCTGTCCACATTTTTCAGATGAAGAAACTGAGACTGAGAGAGGTTACATAATTTGCCCAAGGAAACAGATTTAATAATTGGCACAGGTAGGATTCAGTTGTAAGTGTTTCTGATAGGGTCCCATGCTCCTAACTGCTGTACTGCATAGCCACCCAACCTGGACAGATGGATGGATGGATGGATGAATGGATGGAGTTCTTTGAGGTCATTCCTTGGATCTTGGGTTTTCTATTTTCTTTGTCCCTGGTCTCTCCCAACAAGCAAGCAAGCACACACACACACACACTTATATGCTGGACTAATATTTTTAACCATCCTCAAATTAGTTGCCACTGCATCAGATTCACCTGGACTTGCCAGCTTCCCAGGATTCATCCTAATATAACTCTCATCCAGTAAGTTAAGGAGAGCTCATGAATCTACTTTATTAATGACCCAGATTAGTGATTCGGATGCCCATTAAAGCAGTGTTCGCAACCTTGGCTATTATTAGCAGCACTTAGAGCTTTAACAATACTATGTTTGGGCTCCACCCACAGTCTGGTATAACTATCTTGGATAGGACCTGAGTGTCAGCATATTGACACTGACAGCTGGCGCTGAAAATTCTGCATTGAAGTTTGAGATCCACTCTCATCACGCCTCTCTTGTTCCTGGCCAGTCTAGATAATTATGCATGATAATGTTGAGAAGAATCCAGAGAAAAGAATTGAAACCCATGGAGCTTCCAGGTGTCTAGGTAGTTAATTAGGACAACAAGCCAACCTGAAAGTAACATTCAAGCTTTTATTTATTCCCTGCGACAAGACAAGCAAGAGGCAAAAAAAAAAAAAGAGGGGGTGGCTCCATTTTTTCCTACAGAATGGCACCATGTGTATGTAGCATAGATGGGGCATGCCCTGAATGAAAGGCTCCTACCTCTATCAGGAGGTACAGGTATGGGCCAGGAGGATGAAGGGGAAAAGCCTAGGGATGGAAAAGTACTGAGTGAAAATGAAGAAAGTGCCTCAGCCACAGCCCCCAATAAAGAGGCCTCTGAATGGGCATGCCTGCCTAGGAATGAAGATATAGGTGTGTACCAGTTAGCAATGTGGGTTTTTTTCAATAGATGGAGTTACACATATGTTGATATATATGCGATTTGATATGTATGCTATTTTGTTGTATTGACAACAAGCTTTAAAACTTAATATGTCAAATTTTCTGTAGTTGTTAACATAATAGATATTTTTACACTTAAAAATGTTGAATTTCATGCCAAAAAAAGAGCATTTGCAGGAAATTTTAATTCATTACTTTATTTTGAAGAAAAGTGCTACTGAAAGTTATCGTATACTTTGGGAAGCTTATGGTGAACATCTCAAGATACTTGTGAATGTTGTTTTAAATGCTTTAAAAGTTATGATTTCGATGTGAAAGACAAAGAATGTCCAGGTTAACCAAAAAGTTTTAAGACCAACAATTACAAGCATTATTGGGTGAAGATTCATGTCAAACTCAAAAACAACTTGCAGAAAGATTAAACATCACTCAACAAATAATTTCTGATCATTTACAAGCAATGGGAAAGATTTTAAAGGAAGGAAAACAGATGCCATGGCAACTGTACGAAAGACAAATGGAAAACTGAAAAGTCATCAGTAAAATGTTGCTTCAATGGCATGAAAGAAAGTCTTTTTTGCATTGAATTGTGACTAGCGATGAAAAATGGATTTTTTTGAGAATCCTAAATGCACAAAATCCTGGGTTGATCCAGGTCAACCATCAACATCGACTGCAAGGCCAAATCGCTTCAGAAAGAAGACAATGCTCTGCGTTTGGTGGGATCGGGAAGGTGTGGTGTAGTATAAACTTCTAAAACCCAGTGAAACCATTAATACTGATCACTACCAACAACAAATAATCAATTTGAACCACACTTTGATCATAAAATGATCAGAATGGGACAGAAGATATGGCAAAGTAATTTTGTTTCACGATAATGCACCATCACACACTTCAAAACCAGTTAAAGTCACATTAAAAAATCTTGCCGGGGAAGTATTAAGCCACCCACCGTATTCACCAGACCTTGCTCCTTCAGATTACCACTTGTTATGATCAATGCCACACTCACTTTCTTTTTTTTTTTTTAATATATTTTATGGACGTTTTACAGAGAGTTAGAAACATCGATGAGAGAGAAACATCGATCAGCTGCCTCCCACACACTCCCCACTGGGGATGTGCCCGCAACCAAGGCACATGCCCTTGACCGGAATCGAACCCAGGACCCTTGAGTCCGCAGGCCGACGCTCTATCCACTGAGCCAAACCGGTTAGGGTGGCACACTCACTTTCTAAGCAGCACTTCAAAATGTACAAAGAAGTGGAAAATTGGGTCTCTGAATTGTTTGCCTCAAAACAAGAAAAGTTCTATTGAAATGGTATCCACAAATTACCTGAAAGATGGAGGGAATGTGTAGCTAGCAATGGACATTACTTGAATAAAGCACTTTTGATATTTCTCTTAAAATTATCATGTTTTCTTTGATTGCAAAATCCACATTATTAACTGGTACACCTATGCACTTATGAGTATGCCTTGGCCCAGGGGGCTCCTGATCCTTGACTGAACCTCCCTCCAGAAAACAGCAATGCAAAGAATTTAGTCTTTGGACTCAAACAGATGGTGGTCTGAATCCTATCTAATATAGTTTCCAGCACATAGTAGGTATATATGTTAATTCTTTTCCCCTTCCGCATCTGGACAGTTCAATTCAAATATGTTAGAAAACTTAAACAAGACACCAGAATATTTGTATTCCGGCCACTAATGTCCTCTGTGACCTTATTAAAGTGATGTAGGCTCAATGTTTCCTGTTTTCCTCATTCTTCAAATGAGAAGAATGCTAGTCTAGCTCACTTCCTGACTATTGTGGGGATTAAGTAAATGAATGTTCATTATTTCATTATGAAAAGTAAAAAGAGCTACCCAACTATTAGGGATCACAGTGGGCCACCACCCTAATCAATAATTTCTAGGACAGGCTTTAGAGCACAAACATGCAGGCAGAAAGAATGCAGAGTGGTTGTTTCCCTGTGCGAGGTCGCTGCTGTGCTGCAGGCATTGACAAGCCTGGAGAACATGGAGGTCAAATACCAGGAAAATTCTTCATGCAACAGAAGACTTTTGTCAGCAGAGCTGAGCAGAATGCCAAGTCACAGACAGTCCCCTGAAAGCATGGTTAACTTCCTGATCAACATGTTGAAGCCGTTTGGAAAAGTCAGCACTAACCCCAGACTCCCGGAAGTCTATACATGGTACATAATCCCTTAAGTTTTCTGAGCAAACACTTCATTTTCTAATCAAGGAAACTGAGGCCCAGATTCTCAGCTAGTTTCAAATCCACATTTCTTTCTACTCTGCCAAATATTTTTTTGCCACATTTGCTTTATGTATAATTCTCCCCACCCCGTCTCCAGCTTTATTCAGGTACACTTGACAAATAAAAATTGCATAAGTTTAAGGTGTACAACATCTAAACTAATAAAAGCGAAATATTAAAATTAACCGTTTCTCCGAGACAGGGTAAGCCACGCCCACCAGCCAATCAGAGCGGCTGTATGCAAATTAGCCCAGCCAATATGGCGGCCGTCACTCACGGACCTGAGTAAACAGCCCTTTCCATTGCGGCAGGAGCGAAAGTGAAGCTGAGCCCTTCAGCTCAGCTCCGATTAAACTGCCTTTAGCGAAACACAGCTTTTTGAAACATTGTAACAATCATAGAATCCTCCGGAGCTGAAGGAAAGAGCAGCCCGGGCCTAACCAGTAAAAGTAACAATTGTTTCATTATAGACGCTGCGAGGTGAAGCAGAGGAGGCTTCGTTAGTAGTTAGAAGGCCGCCTTAAAGGAACAGTGTATCAATTATAGAAGATGACCCCAGGCCTT
>PVJC01030273.1:0-21323 GCA_004026665.1 Murina feae | reverse complement strand
GAGTGGTTAGCTCTGCACAGGTGTGCGGGCCCCTTAGCTCTGGGTGCGGACATGGTCCAGGCCCCAGGCATGGAGGACTGCCATAGGAGACGGCCTTTCCAACCATGTGCCCCAATGTGACCATAGATCTACTCCCAGGCATCCTTCTCAGGGACCTGAAAGCCAGTATTTTGAAATGTGATCATCGGGAAGGCCTGGGCCTCTGTCCCCATCTTTGTGGGAGGACAGAACCAAACTTGGTTAATTACCAACACTTTGAACTGACCAACCCTTTATCACGTCACTTCCCTGACTCTACTGAGCTCCTACCTGCCTCCTCCCTACTCCTTCATTCTCCTTTAAAACACTTAGTTACATCTGCGCAAGATAGAACGGGACTCCGCTCTTTCCTCTATTGTCAGTAGTTATAGAATAAAATCTGGTTATTACACTTGAACTCATGCCAAGAGGTAGGTGTCATGTGGACGTCCAGAGTCCCCACCTCCCCATCCACACACAGCATTTGCAGAACCCCATTTGCCCAGGATTCCTGCCCTCCTGCCCCCATGCATGGAAATTCAGCAAGACTCAAAGTGAGAACACGCCTACAACGGACAGCCCCATGTAGTACGTTGAACACGGGAGAAGGGCAATGGAGCTCTAAGAAACATGAAAGACCAAAGAACCTTACCGTGTCCTTTTTCCCTTGAGAGATCTCAGAACAAGATGTGACCTGGAGAAATGTCTTTCAGAAGACCCAGGAGATGCTGGTGGAAATGAAGGTGGGAGGAGAAGACATCTGAATTTTCTCCTAAGTTTGAAGGAATTGCAGCCTTTAAAATTAAATATCAAGTATCAGAGTCTCCAGCTGTCTAGAGGACATCTGAGTGGTTAACATCCGGGTTACAAGTGTGCCAAAACCCCCAGGGAGCAGGAAAATATTATTAGAAGTCAGTTGTGTTAGTTACAGTAACACCCGGCTGCTGAAACGACCCGAGAGCATAATACACGTTCACTTCTCACTTTCCAAACAGTATTCATGTTGGTCAGCAGGTGGCTGGCTGTCCTCTAAGTGGAGATAAGGGGCCTGGATGGCATCCTTCTTGTGGTCCCATCACCTTTATCACCCAGCTCTCCTGGTGTCCTGGTCCCTTGCATTCTTCTGTAGAAGGGAAAGAGGTTCCAATAGGTCAGGGCTGGAAGTGATATACTTTTGCTCACATTCTATTGGCTAGGACCCAGTCACATGGTTCTGACCAATATCAAGGGGGTCTGGGAAATGTAGCCTTACTTGTGTAGCCAGGAAGAAGAGAAAATGAATCTGATGAACACCAGTCAAGAAGTAAAAAAGGCATTGCAGCAGGGGGGACAGCACAAATGAAGGAATGGAGCGGGAAATGCTGTGGTGAGCAGGGAACTATAAGCCACTGTGGCTGTCAGCAGTATCGGCAGAAAGAAGAGGGTAAGGATGGGATGCCTGTGGGTAGTGCCCAGCCCTCCCTCTCCCTGAACCATGCACAGGACTAGAGACGGTTGGATCATTCAAAGTGAAGAGGGAATGGGTATTTGTAGAGAGCGGGTGGGAGGTTCTCTCTTCCCTTCTCTCACTGCAGTTTCATCAGTCGTAACTGAGTGCAGAGAACAGGCTGGAGCAGGGTGGTCAGACGTGGGTCTGCTTAGTTCCCACGCTGCTGGGCTCTGTGGGGCCACGTGCTTCCGGCCAGCCTCCTGCCTCAGTCCATCGAACAGAGACCAGGAGGAGACGCTCCAGGTGAAGACGCCTGGCATTTGGTTGGCGTGCTCTTTGTTCTTTTCCTCGAGGGCCTCAGGTGTACTCGAGCCTTTTGTGTCCAGGATGAGTGGACACAAGAAGTGGAGGCAAGATCAGGTGTTCACGTGGCTGTCAGCCGGCATGTTGCGAACTGATGTCGGGCACACCCACCTCGTGCCCATGGCTCCTCAGGCTCTGGCTGCGCGTTTCCTCTCCTCTTCCAAAGGCCTCGAGGAAGAGCCCAGCACCTTCCAGGGAGACTGTGACATCTCCTGGAAACAGGACCCAGGGCCAGGGTGTGGCAGGTTCCAGGGGGAAGGAGCCAGCCATCTGCATTTCCAAATCTAGCCAAGGAAATTGTTTGTGACGGCCAGAGCTCGACAAATCGATTAACCTACCGCGCTGTTCCCTGGGCTTCCTGAGAGCTAGCACTCAGCGCCACCGCACAAATATATCCGCGTCTTGAGCCTGAGTAGTAGGCAGGAGGTTATCAGCGATCCTAGGAGAAAAGGCCTTTCTCTACCGTCACCTCCCAGCACTAAATTGCTCATCTCCGCACAGTGTGAAGGGGGAACTTCACACCTCGAAGTCTCTTCACGCTCCGCATCCCTCATTGATATGCTGTCCCCGTAGTCCCTCGAAGGCCGCAGAGTGCAGGGTGCAGGGACACTGGGGAAGCCCCCACCTCCCTTCCACACCTCTCTCACTCCCCGTGTCTCCTTAAAGGCCACTCATGGTGTTCTGAGGTTAATTTCATCTATGAACTTGGCAAAAGCCTCAGTCCGGCATCCCCAGGAGAATGGTCGGTCTGTCCCAGGCGATTTTGGTGTTTGCCCCGCTCTCATTCCGTAGCGATCTCTGCTGTGGCGTCCACGAGGGCTTATCCTCAGTTTCTGCTCAGAATACCCAGCCCCCTTACTGCAGTGGGCTGGGTATTCATTCCAGAGTAAAAAAAACTTTTCTGCCTTTTTTCTGCTTTAAGAATAAAATATATTTGCAGTTAAAAATGAAAATGATACAGAGGTGGGGGAGCTCGAAACTTCCCATCTAGGAATCCTCAAGCATAGCCACGGTGAAGGTTTCTGTGAAGCTCTTCCCAGACTCTTTCTATTCAGTTCCATTCATAGGGACTCCTATATGCAGGGCAAACACACAGACGCACACACATGCCACGCACATGCACACACAAGCGTGCACTGTTTTGATTATTGTTTTCCAAAATGGTAGCATTCCGTACGCACTGTCTGGAGCTTTTGTAACTTCCCATAGACCAATATAGATTCTCCTGTTAATGCAAAGCATTCCAGTGTATATTGTAATATTAACTACCCAATGCTATTGATAAATATTTAGGTTGTTTTGAGTTTTTTTTTCTAAATTCTATGTGGTAAAATATAAGCACATTTTGGGGGTATTAAAGACATGAATGAAGTGTCTCCTTGCTGGTCTCAATGCCGAGGGCCATCATGTCTGAATCATCCTCCCATCATCGCATCACCCGATGGCCAACATCACGTCCCCAAGTGCGTCTATGGAGCCCCACCCTGGCCTTGTGCTTCTCCTGTGGTCCCTCCTTCTGCGTCTCTCCTCCTCCTCCATCCTTCAGCCAAGTGATTGAACACTCACACTTGTTCCCTATTGTGTGAAATACAGATGATATTGCTAGGAAAAGCCAAGTACAAGTCCCAACGTAATAAGCTCAAAGCGATGTGGTATCCCTGGAGGAACTGGGAAGATTAATGCCATCGTCAGAGCCTTGAGAGGGGTGGTTATTCCTACCACATTGCCATGTATCGAATCTGTTTGCAGGTGCCAAAGCCAGATGGGTCTTAGAGAATAATTATAGGTTGTCCCATACTTAATCAGGTGGTTGTGACAAGCACAGCTGAGGTATTGGAGGTGGTATCTTTATTGGAGCAATTTAATAACCACTCCTGGCACCTGATGTTCATCTACGCATGTGCAAATGCTCTCCACAGACAGATGGGAGAGTGGGCTGCCCAGCACTGCCCTTCCTCTGCTACATTGATGCCTGTGCAATGAGCCCAGGTGGAGGGTGGCAAGAGAAACAAGGATGGAGGCTGAACCTGGACCTCTCATCCTCAAGGCTGGTTTTGCCAGAGCCACGGCTAATTGCCCAACTTTCCAACAGCAGAGGCCAACTCTGAGTCCTCTAAGGTGTCATCCCACCAAGTGGTCAATGACTTGTCCTCACAGGAATAGATGCATACCCCCACACACATCTGCCTTCCTCTCTCAGAATTCTTCTGCTGGCTTTCCCATTTGTGAGCCTACAAATGCTTATCTATTGACATGGCATCTCAAAAAATATTGCAGCTACCTAAGACGATTATTTGGTGGTGAAGTATACGTGGCAACGAGTTGCCTCTGGCATTCGCTGCTCTTTCCTAGCACCAGAAGCAGGTGGCTTGATAGACTATTGGAATGGCCTAATGAAGATGGTGCCTTACAATCAGGGGCTCCAAACCAGCAGCCAATATCTGGTGCCATCTTCCCTGTAGCCAGAATTCATGGGCTTAGAAACCAAGAGAAAAGAGAGTGGCTGAACGTCATCCCCATCTTGAGACCCATACTCTGAGAAGGGATGTTCTACCAGAAAACAGAGTCATAGTTCAACTAAGTGGGAGCTGACCCTACTCCCAGGCCATTTTCAGGCCCCTCATACCACTGAACTAATAAAGAGTTTGGGGAGTGGTCACTGTACTGACTAAGGTAATGGAGACAGTGAATTTATAAAGCCAACTTCTGAAATTACTGGAATAAATTCACACCCAATCAAAACAAACGTTTAAACAAACGGAAGCCATCAATGTACCTCAAAAGGATGTGGTTTAATGGAAATGTGTCATCCATGACTTCACCAGAGAAGCAAAAGGTTGATACTTACCCACGCATCAGGAGGTATTTACCCCAGCCCCTCTCTTCCAAGGGAAGTATCTGCCACCATGAGCTCAGCCTGGCATGCATTCCTATGGAATCTGCCAGGCTCCATGGTCATCTCTTCATATTCTACATAATCTTTATTCACAGCCACATCCGGCTTTGCTGACTGGCCCATGAAGTAAACATCATGCCAAAAACATACAGGCTTTCGCCAAGACCAAAACAGTTGCCAAAAAGTCTTGTCTGGAAAGGAAGGAAATGTTTTTTTTTCCTGTTGGCGCCAATGTCCTGCTGCTCTTTATTGCAGGGTACTTCATGTACCATGATTCTGCGTAACGTGGCATTGACTTGGCACCAGTGAGACTGAGCGCTCGATCCCCGGGCCTGCTGAGCTTTGGTCTCCGGATATGATGTTCCTGAGATTCAGGAGTGTGAAGGTCATGGGACCAAGAGAGGTGAAGCAGGATCAGCGAGACAGAAGCATGGTCTAGCAGCTGGGCTATTGTCCATCAGGGGAGACAGATGGCTGGGCAAGGGGAAGATCTGGCTGTGCTTTGGGCGAGGGTCTACAGTGGCTTCCAGGGAATCTGTGAAGCTGCATCAGGAGCCAAGGGCACAGGAAACACGTGACAACACTACTTGCTATGAAATGTCTGTCTCCTGTCATGGAATCTGCAGGATGTGCAGACACCTACCAGGGACCTTCTCTGTCACCCTCATGGGACTTGATGATGGAGGCTGGAGATTGGGAACCAATGGAGACAAACCAACTAGAGAGCTCTGGCTATTGCTTGTCCCCTGAGTAATAAAGTTTTTTTGTCTCTGTGCAGGATCTTATGTCTCTGGGCAGCATCCATCAAATAGTAACAGGCGAGCTTCCTCACTTCTAAGTAGAGTAAAACCCCAAACCCTTCACCATTCTCAACACACAGGTGAGGAGACACACATCTCTAGTAACTACTGAAAGTGCTAAACTTTAAAATCAGCAGAAAACCAATCCCAACTCCATTTTTAAAAATTAAATTCTAGCCTTTTTAAAAATATTGATTGGCTGGCTCTTATAATCTGGAAAGAAAACTAAGCATATCCTCATCTAATCCCAAAAGACTAGTTTCAAATATATTATCTGGGCAATGGTGCAGCCCAATGACCATTTACAGACTCATTAAGACCTGGGCTGGAATGTAGGCCTTGAGCCTGATTTTCCTCAAATATAAAACAGAGACAGTAATATGAGATTTCTGAAGTGTTGCTTCATGAGTCAAGTAAGAGCGTGGGTGGTACACAGGTGAGATGTTGTGGGCAGCTCACAGAATTGGTTCTCTGCTCCTCTCTGCCCACTCCTATGGCACACACAGTCTTAAAATGCTTTTTTTTAAGGTTTTTTTTTTTTTTAAAGTTTTTGCACAGACTCTGCATATGTTTCTACTCAAATCAGTGACATTCAGCATTAAGTCTGCCCTTTAGATACTTTAGAGGAGATTCAACCATTAATTGGTTTCCACATTCCTCCCTCAAGAGTTCAGCTACTTACAGCCTTCCTCATTTTAGTCTCTGTTTTAATCCATGGCCTTTTAAAAGCTGATGCTTTCCCTGTAATAAGTGCTATTTGCAAGCACTTAACATTTACAAAGAGCGCTCACATCCATTATTTTAGTTGAGCCTCCCACAGTGCACCGTGTTCTACACACAGTGATATCACAGTCGTCCACGCTGTAGACCATCACATGAAAATGTGGGCTGTCACCCCAAGTCGCACCTTTCCACAGTCACTGGTAAATGGCAGAGAGCTGGAACATAAACCCTGGTGTTCTGACTCTGGGTCCCAGTCTCCCCCAGATTGCCTACTGCTTGCCTTACCCACCCTTCTTCCTTCCCGTCCCAGTCTTGCCCATCTTTGAGCTGGTTTCTCTGAGGTCTCTTTTGACAGCGTTTTTACAATGACCCCGTGTACTAGCCAGGGCTCTTTCAATTTCCAGTGACAGAAATCCCATTTTAAAGAGATATATTGGCTCATGTCAGAGAAGGATGCGGAATAAGCGGTGCTGGGCGATGCTGGCTGTGAGGGCTCAGAGATGTCATCACGCCATTTCTCAACCCCGCATCTTTCTGGTTTTGGACCCCCTTCATTTCCTGCAGATGTGTTTCTTTTTCATGGGAGCAAGTATGGGAGGCAACAGCTCCCACATATGTGCCCTTCTCCTGCTCTGGACCTAAAGGGGCAAGAGGAGGGGGTAATATCGCTGGAACCCAGTGAGCATTGGTGCCACGGAGGAGAGGCCATCCCATGGGAGCCGATGTTGTGCAGGCACAGCCACACCAGAAGCCACGCTCAGGAGAGGTGAGTGGGAAGAGGTAGGTAATGTGTCTCTCTTCCTACCTTCCAACCCCTTATCCTGTAGCCAATCTAGCAAGAAAGTGAGGAGGGGGGGTGTAGTCCCCAGGGGGCAGGGCAGGGCCTGGCAGAAGAGGATGCAGAGCAGAGAATGAATGAATGGCAAGCGGGGTGGGGAGGTGGGATGAGAATTGTGTATTCACTCAACAGGTATGGTTTTAACCGATCGCCATGTTCCAGAGGTTGGGCCCAGTGTGTGTGCCTCACTGAGCTTTGTTTGGGTTTGCAAGCCGGTCTGGTGGGCACAGCCCTCGAGGCCATGCGTCCTTTCTGGAGCATTAGCTGTGTCTATAGCATTTCAACAGGAATCGCTCTGTGTCGGTCACCCTTCCAGTGAGGTTTGCTGCCTTTGCTTCTGCTCCAAAGCGCCATAAGCAGAGAACAGGGCGCCTTCTTACAATCACGTCCCGGAGCAAAACACCCAGCTGACAAGTGGAATTCCACACGAGGGAGTTTCCGAGGCTCTTGGTTGGCTTTAAAGAAAAGGCACAGGAAGGACAGGCGACACCGGGGACGGGAGACAGGAACGAACGCAAAGAAGTTAACGAGCTGTTTGAGGGGTTCACAAACTGCCTTCCTGGGCCTTCATGAGGAGCTGGAGGCGCTGGGTGCAGGTCGGCATGATTAGTGGGAGCGGGCAGGAGGGAGAGAGAGAGGCAGGGCCTCCTGCCAAGGACGGAGAGCTCTGGTGGACGTTCTGGATCAGGGCAGGCTTCTTCCTTCGGAGCTTCATTCGGAGATGGAGGCTGCGGGCAGAGAACGGGCTTGTGCGCCCCCTCCCCAGGATTCTGGAGGCCATTCATTCCATTGCTTCTGAAGCTCTCCCGCTCCCCTCTGTTCAGAGGCCACGCAGGCGGATGGGGTAGTGCAAGTGTTCCATGTCGCACAGTAGGCTAGCACCGCGGCCACCTTATATAATAGGCGTTTGGTAATGAATGCGTGAGGCTTGGGAAGTGCAGTGTCTTCTGGTTCTGGTTCTGGCTCTGTGTGAACTGGGACAGGACGTTTAATTCCTCAGGACCTCAATTTCCTCATCCATGAACTGGGGTGATGGGTGGGGTCGACTGGAAAGCAGGGGGTGACGTGGGCTGCGGGCGTCATTGACACGGGGTTCGCGCAGACAACGCACCGGGGTGCACGGTGTCGCGACCCCACCTGTGAACTGGGCATCGATGTTTCTCAGCTTCTCCAAGGACTTCGTGGCCTTTAAAGACAACGCCACAGATTGAAACAAAACGTAGACAAACCTTATTGTAAACTGAGAAACGAGCCACGTATGGTCACATCCTCACCTTGAATGCGGAGCCCAGTGTGGCCCGCACCTGCCGGGCCTGGCAGCCGGGACTGTGCCCGCAGACAGCAGCACAGGAACCGGGCTGCTCCCTCCTGGGGCCGGGGTGCCAGCCGAGACCGCGGGCTCAGGCTCCCGGCGATGAGATCCGGGCTTCCTCGGCCCCCGGGGCTGAGGTTTCTTCGCTCCGCAGCGTGGCCTGCCTCCCACTGGCCCCTGAAACCCAGGCCTCCCGCCTCGTCCCCCAGCTGTGCTGCGAGGCAGCTTTCTGTGGGGCGTGACCGCTCCCTGGAGCCAGAGTTCAAGCCTGAATGGCCAGTGTCTCCCTTAACCAGCTACTCTGCTCCGAAAGGCAGAGCCTGCAGTGGCAGGTGAGCCAAGGGGGCATGGAAACGAAGCCACAGCAGCAGCAGCAGCTCCAGGAGCCCAGGCCCCCCGCAGGGGAGGGCAGCTGGGGGCCCTTTCCAGCAGCCGTGGGGACAGGAGGGCGAAGCAGAGCTTGAGGGCGCCGTGGCCTGGCTTTCGCCAACGCTGCTGCTATGCCCAGCAGACAGACAGGCAGAGCGTGGCTTCTCTCGGTGCCCGGTGATCATCTGTGCTCAGCGGAGCAGCACGCGTGTGTCTCCCAAGAATCATGACTTAGAGATCCCGGTGGTGAAAGCATCAGTCTGAATTGTCTGCTGCCTTCACGCAGGTCTGGCTTCCCAGACACACAGTTGCCGGGGTGTCGGCTGGCACACTTCTGGGGCATTTACTACGTCGTAACCTCGTCAGTGGGATAGCTGTTCTCTGGACTGGGATCCTCTGTGAATATTTGCCTTTGCACCTTCTGCTCCTAGAGTAAGGTGACCAGATTTTAACATTGGTAAAGCGGGACACCATTGACCAGGGGGGTTCTTTTATTATTATTATTTAAAATATCACAAAGAGTAGTACATATGTCTCTTTCCAAAAAATCAGGACTTTTTTAAAATGCCGCGGGACGCAGGACAAATTGTTAAAAATCGGGACTGTCCCTCCAAAAGCGGGACGTCTGGTCACCTTATCCTAGAGGGATCAGTACACGTGGAAATGGGTGAATCTGCTCAACCTCTTCATATTGCAGTGACTCGTTCAAAGTCAAAATTAATAATGAAAAAAAAAATCTGACTGTTTCTTTTAAAAATGTATTTTTTTAAAATAAATTGTTATTGATTTCAGAGTTAGAAACATCAAGGAGAGGGAATTATGTATAGGCTGCCTCTTGCACGCCCCCTACTGGGGATTGAGTCTGAAACCAGGGGCCTGTGCCCTGACTGGGAATTGAACCAGAGACCTGTTGGTTCCTGGGTTGACACTCAACCACTGAGCCACACCAGCCCAGCCTGACTCTTTTTTATCCTCTAAGTCAGTGGTTCTCAACCTTTTTGCCCTTTAAATACAGTTCCTCATGCTGGGACCCAACCATAAAATTATTTTTGTTGCTACTTCATAACTGTAATGTTGCTGTTATGAATTGTACTCTAAGTATCTGATATGCAGCATGGTCTTAGTCGACCCCTGTGAAAGGGTCGTTCGATCGCCAAAGGGGTAGCGACCCACGGGAGAACCGCGGCTCTAAGTGGAGAGTTCTATTTTTCGTAGGGCTTGGCTGGCTAAGACAAATCCCTTACTAGGATATGAACCCTGATTCACATTTGCACATAAACACACAAATACACATGTACATACACAACACCCTTAGGTACACACAACACACAAGCATACAACAACACAAAACACACAGACATACACAGACAGACAAACAAACATTGGTTACATATTTGATTTTCAGGTAAACACTGAGGAATTTTGACACCAGTGACTCCTATACATGGCATCCTGCTCTCTCAGGAATTAACACTGCGCCATTTAATTTCAACCCATCGACATCTTTAACAACCTCTCTGGAAGGTCCTGTCACCATATAACTGCAGGATATAACTATGATTGGTGGACTTACGTGACCTCCTCACTCCGTTCTCAGACAAAGGCCAGGATTACACAAACCGCCACAAGCTGTGTCTAGTCCTTCTGCTTCATGCCACGGGGCAATGCCATTACAAATCTGGCTGATTTCTCCTCTTTGGCCCCCCGACTCCCTGTCACATCAATTGTAGTGATGCTCAAAGTGTCACCAGATTGGTGATGGGAAGAGCACTTGGCATCTTCGCGAACCGTTCAGATGGAGGGAGAAATCTCCTGGGACATGGCTGAGCCGCCCTTCCCAGACATTTCCTTTCTTCTGCCTGGTCTATCCACGTATTATCAGAAACTATGCTCTGTCTTTGTAAATGGAGACAGTGTGGTGTATATTTAGACAAAAGAAAGATTAATAAGTCAAAGCTAATTGTTGCCACAAAGGAGGATTGATGTGCAAGTTGGAAAGTAATAAGAGATACAACCAGCAACGTCAGGGCGAGAGGCAACCCTGGATCGGTGTCCTTACAGGCTGCCGGACACTGAAGCTTCGTGTGGGTCTCTCCTGGGTGTTAGCAGGTCATGTGCTGGCATTTGTGCTTTTGTTCTTGCTTCCGCTCAGAATGTCTTTCCACCTGTGTGTGTTCTCCCCAGAGGGGCCCTGACCGAGACCGACAGGGTGGGGGGAAAGAAGGGTTATGGTTGTTCATGTGGGAACTATTACAGAAACTAATAAATAATGACGCAAGAATAAACTCTGTGTTTCCTGTACTTATAACTGTAAACCTACTTTTGCCCCACCCTGCATTCACCACTCAGAGTTGATGAGGAATAAACATTGCCATAGCAAACATTCCCGTATCAGACGTACCATAACCTCCTCTGACGACCCCGGGTAGGAAAAGTTGGCTTCAACATGATGTATAAAAAAGCTACTAAGCATAAATGAAAACATTCCTAATGGGGACGACATTAAAATTAAACACAGTTTATCAAAAGATACCATTAAAAGAGTGAAAAGGAAGGCTGCAGTGTAGACGATATCTGCAACACCTATATCCAACAAGAGACCCAAATCCTGACTCTGTAAAGAATTCCTACAAAATAATTAGAGAAAAAGCAGACAAGCCAACAGGAACACAGGGGAAAGCATTGAAAAACCACTCTTTTTAAAAAAAAAAAAAAATATTTTTATTGATTTCAGAGTGAAAGCAAGAGAGAGAGAGATAGAAACATCAGTTATGAGAGGGAATCATTGATTGGCTGCCTCCTGCATGCCCCCTACCGGGGATTGAGCCTGCAACCCGGGCATGTGCCCTTGGCTGGACCCTTGAGTCTGCAGACCAACGCTCTATACACTGAGCCAACCCGGCTAGGGCGAAAAACCACTTTTTCAAAGAGGGGTTTAAATAGCCAATAACTATATGACAAAGAGCTGACCTTCACTAGTCATTGGGGAAGTAATTTAAAACTACAATGTGATACCAGCGTATCACCACACCTCCATCAGAATGGCTGAAATGAAACAGACAGATAGTACTCTGTGTTGGCAAGGATGGGAAGCGACCATAACATCTGCACACTGAGGGTGAGACTGTAACTTGGTATGATCATTTTGGGAAACGATCCCATACTATCTATTCATCAAAACCGAACCAAGGTACATCCTATGAGTCAGCCATTCCTAAATGTGTGTTCGACAGAAATGTGTACACAGATTCATGCAGAGACATGTGTAAGAATTCAGAGAGGCACATTAGCAATAGCCGAAACCTTTTACAGCGTTAGCATGCTGCATGCATGAGAGAGTCCAGCTTTCTGAAACTGTCAAGATGTGTGGGTCCTTCAGTTTCCTGATCCATGTGCCTCGGTCAGTTTAACTACACACTCCACAATGGTTTGACTGCCCAGGGTCAGGAATCTGAGACTTCTCTCTCACACAGCATGGTGTGAAAGCTTGTGGACCACCAAAGAGTTTTAAATATTGCAAGTCAAACCAGTAGACTGGGAGACTGGGAGAGGTGAAATGTTAGGCCCTCGGAAGTGCATTAAACCTTCTATTTATAACAATTTGTTATTCATGTGCCTGTAAACACATGTAGTTCTAGAACATTCATCTCTAATAGGCATCTAGTGGGGAAAAGCCAATGGTGATCTATTGAACGGACAGGAATCAGGTTCACAGCATTGCTCGTACCTTTTGACCTAGATTGCCTGTTTCTAGAAATCTATCCTAAAGAGGTCGAGACACTTACTAATAAGGGAAGAACAACATTGATTCTGGGCGCAGAGTCTGAGGGAATCGACCGACTGGCCCACCCTGGCATCCTCTCCCCGCCTCCTAGAGAATAGAGAAATGTTGATAATGGGATATCATAAAAACCAGGCCAATATGCCCAAGGCACTAATCCACGTGGCCCACCCACCAAGCATGGGACTGCAGGTTCCTCGGTCTCCTCCCCTTCTGTCCTCTCCAGTCCCCTTAACCTAATTGCTCAGGGCCTGACCCCGGCTAATGGCCCTGGAGACAACACTGATAAGCTCTTGGCCTTGGCTGGTTACCATTGGCTGGGGAGCTTTGACCTGGCAATGTCTCCAGAGCTGGCATGGGGCTGTGTACATAAGTGCTGGGAAGTAGGACAACGAAAGTAGTTGGAGTGTTAAAATAAGTACATCCCCGCTCACTCGCACCAGTGAATTCTCTGCCAAAGTGTTTGATCCCTGGGCTGCAGATGCGTCGAGGCTAAGTGGAAAGGAAGAGAAACTGGGACACCTCGCCCCCTCCTTGATTGGCTCCCAATCCTTTGAAGGGGAACGGGGTGGGGCCAGAGCAGGCGGACTTCCTGTGGGGGCACTCCATGGAATTCCAGCTCTGTCTTAATGGGGCAGGAGACAGCGTCAGTGTTTACAGGCTGTGTTCCTGTAATTTGTTCTACTTTCCACCCTAAGCATGAGATGACACTCAAAATGATGTGTAATCATATTTTTAAAATCGCCGTGGTAAAATTATTGTTAGAAATGTAGTGTGTTTGTGGTTTACAAAGTGATATTTGCCTCTGCCACCCTATCTCGCTTCCCAGAGGTGCTAATTCATCATAATGACTTCAGTGTTCTTATACAGGGAGTGTGGGTGCTGAGGGCTCACACTGGGGGCCCTACCCAGGCACTGCCTCCACCAAAGGGAGTCAGTTTACACCTCAGGACTGTTCAATGTGGGGGTTCCAAGGCCTGGACTCACTTCAGGATGAAACAGCTTCGAGTGGATGTCATGCTGTTTAATCAGATTTAAAATTAGCCCAAACGTGCGGGCATCGAAGAGGCTTTAATTGCAGAGACCAATCAGGAGACATATGTTTTTATTGATTTTAGAAAGAGAGGAAGAGAGAGGGGGAGACAATGAAAGTAGTCCAAGCGTTAAAACAAGTGCATCCCCGCTCACTCGCACCAGTGAATTCTCTGCCAAAGTGTTTGACCCCTGGGCTGCAGATGCGTCGAGGCTAAGTGGAAAGGAAGAGAACCTGGGACACCTCGCCCCCTCAGTTGCCTCCTGCATGCTCCCTACTAGGGATAGAGCCCATAACCCAGGCATGTGCCCTGAAGAGGAATCCAACTAACAACCTCTTGGTGTATGGAATGATGCTAAACTAACTTATTGGAACTTACTTTGATTTCAAATGTTAACAGCATTAAACACTAAAGCCTTAAGAAGGGGACGTTTCCTGCCGTTAGTTACAATACCAAAGGCCGAAGGCAGCCACAGACTTCCTCACGGACACCTCGAATTTGTTGTTGTTGTTTAATGTCAGTAATAAGGCCAAGTAAGTGTCTCTACATAAATAATTTGCTACGTACTGCCAACCAGCATGCTATGAAATGTACTTCTATTACCTCTTCGTTGTTTGTTCCCTAGGGAAGCAGTATCACCCCCATTTTACCGATGAGAGCACTGAGGTTCAGAGAACGAGCTAAACTCCTACCCTTCCAGTTGGTAGGAGGAAAACACCAGAACTTATGGTTTTTATTTATGCTATTTATTTATTTATTTATTTATTGATTGTTGTTTTAAAAATATATTTCAGAGAGGAAGGGGGAGGGAGAGAGACATAGAAACATCAATGATGAGAATTGATTGGCTGCCTTCTGCACGCCCCCTACTGGGGATGGAGCCTGTAACCCCAGGCCTGTGCCCTGACCAGAACTGAACCTGGACCCCTCAGTTCCAGGCCGATGCTCTATCCACTGAGCCAAACCAGCTGTTTTTAAAATATCAGATCCCATTTCTGTTATTGGCCTTTGATTTCCTACTGGCCTAGATGGGAGAGGGGGTGGGTTAATCTGCACTGGAGTGTTCTTCGTGTGAAGAGTAATCAGATGGTTAAATGCTTTCGAGTGCCCTTGTGTGCCAGACACTATGCTGAGGGCTAAGGAGTCAGTGGTGGGGATGGAGACATGGACTCCGCCTCTACAAAGTGTGTACACTGATATGTGACTGAGCCAGATTTGATTTTATTGTTCCCGGTGGAAATCACAGAGGCCAGTACTCCCCTTAACAGCAGACGTTTAATACTTGTCAGTGATAAAGTGATATGAAGTATTATTTAATAACACAAAAGGCACTCAGAGCACATCTAGTCCAACCATCTTGCTTAACAGAAGAAGAACCTGAGGTTCAGAGAGGACACATGACTAATGAGAAGGAAGTTGAATCTAAGACCTATTTGTGAGGCTGGGTCCTGAGGTTCTTCCACTGAGATCCAGTAGCTTTCAAAAGCTGAGGGGTTGATTAGGACGAAAAGCCACCTTCATTATTTAACTCGTGATGACACTGGAGATTGGTCAACTTCTTCCCTCCAATTGCCTCCACGTAGCAGTTCTCAACCTAGGCTCATGTGTGCACCAACGGAGAAGCTTTTACAATGACTGGGTGCTGCCTGTCCTACCTCCCAAACCTCTCTCCCATGTCTTCACCCCTGAATTTCCCAGCCCTCTCTCTGAGTGAGATGGGTCTGTGGAGAACAGCCAGAACCCGGGCTCGAGGGCTTTATGTAGTTTTGGTGCTGGGAGTTCATGGAGATGGTCATTTATAGACATGTTTACTGTCTCAAAGGTGGAGGATGGAGAGGATCTGGGAAAACTGAGAGTCAGAGAAAGGATGGCTAGCGCTAGACCCCTCCATGCAGGCGCACACTCCAGCCAGAGCGCCTTGGCATGGCCTGTCTGATGTGGCCCATGGGGCCACTTTTCTTGGCCTGGGGCCACCTTCTGCAGCACAGTGGCCTGTCTGCTTCCCCCCGGGCTGAACAGCGTCTGGAGAAATGGTCCTTAGAGCTCCTGGCCTGCTTAACACGTTTTATTCGAAGGAAGATGGGAAGGTCTGGAAGACAGTGGAAGGCTTTGGGCCAAGAGGCCTTTTTTTTTTTTTTTTTAAATATATTTCATTGATTTTTTTACAGAGAGAAAGGGAGAGAGTTAGAAATATCAATGACAGAGAAACATTGATCAGCTGCCTCCTGCACACCTCCTACTGGGGGTGTGCCTGCAACCAAGGCACATGCCCTTGACTGGAATCAAACCTGGGACCCTTCAGTCCGCAGGCCGATGCCCTATCCACTGAGCCAGACCAGTTAGGGCTGGGCCAAGAGGCCTTTTAATAATCCGTGTCAAACCCTCTTAGTCTCGGTCCCTCCACAGTGGAGTCCAGGCTGCCCAGGTCACATATTACTGCTGCTCATACGGGAGGATTCGAGGTGAGGATGTGGCCCAGAGCCTTTCTCTCGATGGTCTGATTCAGGCCGGCACTCAGACAGTGTGGCTCTGCGGGGCTCCCAGAGGGTACGGGGTTTCCAGCACAGAGGCGCTTGGAGATGCATCTGTCTGGAGGTGCCCACAGGGGAGGGAGAGGAAGACGTGGCTGCAGGGACTTCTGGCCACAAACTCTGACAACTCACATCCCTAGGAAAACCACTGCTGCTGGTTTGAAAAACAGCTTCGAGTGGATGTCATGCTGTTTAATCAGATTTAAAATTAGCCCAAACGTGCGGGCATCAAAGAGGCTTTAATTGCAGAGACCAATCAGGAGACAAACTACTCCAGCGACAGTTTTTTAAAAAAATATATTTTTATTGATTTTTTACAGAGAGGAAGGGAGAGGGATAGAGAGTTAGCAACATCAATGAGAGAGAAACATCGATCAGCTGCCTCCCACACACCTCCCACTGGGGAGGTGCCTGCAACCAAGGTACATGCCCTTGACTGGAATCGAACCTGGGACCTTTCAGTCCGCAGGCCGACGCTCTATCCACTGAGCCAAACCAGTTAGGGCTCCAGCAACAGTTTTGCTGACAAAGTAATCAAAGGGTGAAAATCTTCCCCGTGGAACCTCCTGGGTTTTGGGGTCACTGAAGCCTGCCCGTTCAGGCCGCCTCCGCACGCTCCGGCTTTCCGCGTGAGCATTCATACATTTAGGGTGCGGGAGGCATGCCTTCTCCAAACGCCAGGAGCTCTCTTCTGGTGGCTGGATACAGCCTGGTGGGGTGCGGAGCCCGCTGTGCAGCTGCTCTGTGGTCCTGAGCAAGTTTCCCTCACTGAGCCTCGGTTTCCTCCCTTGCAACAGGAGGGAAGCAAGGCCCACATTGAAAGACCATCAAGATGTTCAAGTTAAATAAGATACGCTAATCCGTTTTTGTTTCCTTTCTTCTTCCCAAACCCAAATGGCTATGGGTGCCTCCATGTCCCTAGGGACACTGCTGCTGAAATTGCTTAAGGATTGGACCATTGTGTGGTGCCAGCAGGCAGACTCCCATCCCTCTGTCCCCACCCCCTGTATCTCCAGTTCAGCGATTCTCAACTGGGAGGATTGGAGACCTGATTGTCACAACTTGCCTGGGATGGGGTAGGGGACAGGCACTACTGGACTCTAATGGGTAGAGTATGGGGATTGTGCTCAACAAGTCACAAAGCGCGGGACAGACCCCTCTTACCGGCCCTAAGTCAGTAGTGCCAAGGCTGAGAGCCCCAGCCCCAGCCCCAAAGGAGGCTTTTGTTCTCACGTGAGTCCTTTGAAGGTGAGGAATGTGCCTTGTACGCCTCCCTTTCTCACAAAGGGGGTTGAAGGAGGACTGGGGGCACACGCAGAGGAAAGGGGGTTGAAGGAGGGCTGGGAACACACGCAGGGGGCGCAGGGGGCGCAGGGGGCGCACTCTCATCGCAGCAGGAGGGAAGCCAGGTCTGCGTTCAGCTTGGCCTGGCCCATCTTCCTTTGCTCTCAGTCTCCAAGTTGAGCTCTTAACATTCCCCTGACGTCCTGACATCCTGCAAGGTCTCCTTTTCTTTTTCTTTCACTTGAAGTATTGCCTTCAGGTTTTCCCCATTGAATATATGGGATTTACTTAAGTTTTTTATCTTTCTCGTCGACTAACATATGAATAGACTCCTTTTCCCTGGCTGGTTCCATTCATCTGGTGATACAAATGCATGTCATATACAGCATATTCTCAATTACATAATATCTAGACATCTATCATATCTATCACCAATGTCTACTTATCATCTACATCCACCTATGTATCTATCCATCTACCTCCCCATCTACCTATCTATCGGAAATGCCTGGAGGAGAAGACATTGCAATATTAATGATGGTTATCTTAATTGGAGAACATTTTCTTCCTGTGCACATGCTTCTGAATTTCCCACATTTTCTGTATTTTATAAATTGAAAAACAAAGCAATACACATTATTTAAAGGAGAATTTAAAGAGCCATCTGGGCACGTCTGCCTGCACCGCATACCCTGAGGATTTCTCCTCCGTGCATTGCAAGCAAGACTCTGGCAAGCTGCCGCTCAGATAGGCGTGCCCAGCGGCCCCAGCTGAGGGACGCGTCCGGGGGACAACTGCTCCAGTGATGACTGTATTTGGGGATGGATGATTCTTGGTTGCTTTTGAAATGACTTGAGCCAAATGAGATCGCACGTAGGTCTGCTTACTTCTCCTCAGTCCACTCGCAGTAGGTGCAGGAAATAGCCCACAGCAGGCAGAAGGAATGACGGACGGGCCCTGTTCTCAGAGGCTATCTGCCTTGGACACCTGCTCTGGGGCCCAGCGTGTAGCGGGCTAGTGTGGTGCGCAGCAGTACCGCCCCACAGGCCGCGGGCTGGCCCGTCCGTCTACTCCCCTGCTTTGCATTCTGCGGGAGAGCCCGTGGCTCTTTTCTCAGTGAAGCAGAAAAATGCAAGGTGCAGTCTCAGAAGCAACGGGTTCCCTCCTCAAAGAGCCGCCAGCCTGTGGGGGAAGTGCTGGGAAGCTGGGGATGGGCACAGCCATGGGTGCTCCTGACACAATGGCACCCGCTGACGAGGTGAGCGGGTGGCTCTTTGTTGCACTTAGAGCATCGCCTCCTAAGTTCTAGGCATGTGCTTCGGAGTCTAACCTTCTCTAGGAGCTCTCCTGGCAGCTTTGGAGGACCACAATGGTCTCCCAAGTGAGGAGGTAGCCACAGACATTAACGAAGAGCAAATACACAGGACAGACAGACCATGAAAAGCTGGAGGGCTGCAGGGAAATAAATCAGGTTCTCAGGGCACTTGGAGGGCAGAGTTCTCTTAGACCTGGTGACCTGGATGAGGCCTTAGGGATCCCGGGTGGAAAAGCTAGAACTGAGACAGCTGAGGAGACTGGCGCAAGTGTGAGCCCAGCAGGTGAGGCCTGGGCAGGGGCATGGCAGGGACTGAGGACCCTGAGAAGGCTGGGTGCAGGGCACAGCCATAGGACTCACAGAGAGGCATGACATTTTTGGAGATGATGGAATCCACTAGCAACATGTGATGGCCTGCTCCCTCGAATCCAAATGTGAAGACCAAGCCCGGATCAGAGATGATTAGCGTTAAGTATCAAAGGTGAAGGGCCACCACCAAGGGGCCTTTTGAGCCAGTATTGATCAGGGGGTAAGAGGAAGGTCTACACAGGCCCCCATCCCACTCCTTCCTTGTGACCTTGGAGAGCAACCAGAATTCTCTGAGCTTTGAACTTCTCATCTGTGAAATGGGAAGACTCCTGGCCTCCTGGAGAGGGAAATAATATCATGAACAGGGACACTGAGCTCACAGCCTGCCCCCAGGTGGTCAGGCAGTGGCAGCCAGGACCACACAGGGACCCTAATAAAAGCCAGTTACAGAGATTACCCCTCAGCTCCGACCTTGCTTCCGAGTGCCTGTGGGTGGTGCCTGACTCCTGCATGTTGACTCAGTTTCCGAGTTTGGCTCTTCTCCTGCAGGTTGGACCACTGATCCTGGGTTTCCAGGTAACACCCAGGGTCTGGCTCAGTTGTTCAATATCCAGCACTCCCACAGGGGGAGGTGGGGTAAGAGCGTCATGGGCAGGAGGTCACAGCGTACAATGAACAGGTCACATCTTCACACTGTGGGTCTGATGTTCTCGTGAGTTGAGATGGTCCTCGTAGAGGGAACAAACACCCTTTATTGACGCTCAGACTCTATGGTGACCGAGCAACGCTCCCCAGGCCCCTAAGCCAGTGCTCCTGAGGGTGACTATGCACATGAGGGCCCCGATTCGGTGGGTCTGGGTGGGGCCAAAGGGGCTGCATTTCTGATGGGCTCCCAGGCAACCCTGGCAATTAAACAGCAAGAACGCAAGCCACCACGTCCACACGCCAGTTCCCCAACTCATCACGACGAATTTTATTCCACAGCACGTCGAAGGGAATGCTATTCTCAGGGAGATGTCTAGGGTGAAAACAATTAAAAAGACTGGAAAGTACACACATTTATGTCTCTCTTCTGTTCATTAAATATATATCTGTTTGGCAAAAAAATGTTAGACTCTTTTGTACAAAAACAAAGCAAAACAAAACAAAAACAACCACCAGCCAACCCAAACCCTTGCAAATTGTCAACACCTCTAATAACTACAGTGATGTAAGCTTGATGTCCGACACCTCGACCATCTTATGGAACTTGTGTGGCAGCAGGACCCGTCCCCCCCCACCCCTCCCCGGGAGAAGGTGACACCAGATACGCAAGCAGTAGCCGCCTGTCGCAGAGGCCTGTGGGTCGCAGAGGCCTGTGGGTCACAGAGGCCTGTGGGGCGTGGCTGTTAGAGATGGAGCATGACAACTGACTTCACCTTTTGTGCTTTCAGCTACGGGGCTGGGAGGGCGTGTGGACACGAAGAAGGCAGGCGCGGCTGGGGCAGGGGCAGGAGACCCAAGACTGGTTGGGGAGGAAAGGAGGCTGTCAAGGTCACAGTGCAGACATGGAGTGGGCCTCGGACCTGGGGACTGTGCCTGGGTCCCAAGGCCGGTGAGAACTAGGAGGAGGAGGCAGCTGCTGCTCTTGGGACCAGAGAGGAACAGGGAAAGGCAAAGGCTGGGATGGAGGGGGGAGTGGATTTGAAAGCGGATTTGAATTCATACAGAATGGGCGGTGCGCGCTGACTCTAGAGAAGGGGATGAGGAGGCGGTGTTGGGTCTTCTCAAGGAGCTGGGCTGTGTCTGCAAGACACAAGCCTTGCGTGGGGCCCTCCCTTGGTCTGGCGGGCTGGCTGGGGGTGGTCAGGAGCTGCTGGCTCTCGGACGCCAGGAGGGGAGGCCGTGCCTGCTGGGGTGAGGATGGAGGGGCCCTTTGGCTCTCTTACTGATGGCGGGACTGCTCTTGCCCCACCATAGGCTGCAGCAACGGGAGGTGACCTAAAGCAATGGCGTCTAGAAACACGATCAGGGCGGTGAGCTAGATGCCAGGTGGGGGCAGAAAGACGGCGGGACTGGAGGTGAGGCCGGAGGAAGTGTGGGCCGCGCTTCCCTTTGCCACAGGGATCCCAAGGCGTGGCCTGTGCTCCCTCTTCTCTCCTGCTGGCTGCGGTTTCCAGTTGTGGAGGGGGGCACGGGGCGCCGCCTCAGTTGCAGTCATAGACAAAGTCATAGTTGCTGGGCTCCTTGGGGATGGGCGGGGGCGCGTCCGGGATCTGAATGTTCTCCAGGTCCAGCAGGCGGAGCTTGATCTCCATGCTGAGCAGGGTGTCCAGGTCGTT
>PVJC01030272.1:0-21329 GCA_004026665.1 Murina feae | reverse complement strand
GGGTTGCTGCCTCTATCCACAGCCCTGGCCCAGACGCATGTGGGAAGCAACCCATCAATGTGTCTCTCTCATCATTGATATTATAAAAAAAGAAAGACCTGATTAACACTCTCCTTTTGACATGACACATTTTCTCGGAAGCAAAACTACAGAACTGCTTTCATTCAAATTAACATGTTTAATGTAATGGATGGTGCTGTTTTGCTAAACAAAAAACATTTATGTTGGCTTAATAGAAAAATGTATTTAGAGGTTGTTTGGGTATTTTTAAATTTGTCGGTCTATTTTTCTTTTTAAGCATGCTGAGTCATTGCTATCTTTTCATTTAACATGACCCTTTATTATAATGAACCAGTCAAACTGTGCAGTCCAATAATCAGAATGTATTGAAAATCTTTACAGCTACTACTACTAAACCATTTTGAGTTGATAACACAGAAAAACAAGATCTGCATGAGGCATTTACTTTTTTAAAAAAATGTTTATTGATTTCAGAGAGAGGAAGGTAGAGGGAGATGGAAGCAGCAATGAGAACCATCAATTGGCAGCCTCCTGCATGCCCCCTACTGGGGATTGAACCCAAAACCCAGGAATGTGCCCTGACAGGGAATTGAACCATGACTTCCAGGTTCTTGGGTTGACGCTCAACCACTGGGCCACACCAGCCAGGCAAGAGGCATTTACTTTTCATGAGTTTACTTCTGCCTGCTGTGACCTAGGTCTTTTTACTTCAGCTTGTCTATCACATAGGTGTTGAGTGAGGACTCAATTCTCCTACCTCTTGTCTCTTTTCAAACTACCACACAACACTTTTGTGTGTAGCTTATTCAGCCTAATATATTGTCATACAGCTTTCATTGGCATGATTGCATCGGTTATGTAATATTGTTCTGTGCTCATTAGCATAAGGAGTGAAAGAAATGAAATGGAAGTAGTAAGCATATTCCTGTTTTGCAGTAATTTTTAAGATGTAAAATCAGAATCTCAGTTTGCAAAAAGACTTTCGACTCTAAAGCCTTCTCCTATGGCAATGCTCTCAAGTGCATATTACCAACTACTGAAGAGAAAATCTATCTTTATAACATGAGTACAATGGTAACTATGAGTCAACTGTTGTCATTTTGCCTAATGTCATCCAGAGAGGCTTAGCCTCATGGTAAAAGTTCAATGCTGTCACTTTAAGACAGGGATTGCTCAGTACCCACATCATTGTTAACACAGCTCAGAAACGACATGGAGAAGCTGATTTCAGTGTGTTTCACCCACATGACTGAGGATGTAGTTAAAATAATCCTTGTAAGACCATCAGCTTTTGAGAACATAACACTTGGGAAGGCTGCCTATTGAAAAAAGAAAAATATTTAAATTCTAGAATTCTCCCAGCCACAGACACCAGTGTGTGATGCACATCAATCTCTGTTACCTTCTCCATTGTTTGGAGAGAGGGAGGCACACAGCAGCTCCATGATGGGGCTGGACTCAAACTCAGCGCCTTCCACCTACCCTTGTCTCTGTATCGCCTTGGCTCTTATACACCATGAAGCAAGTTGGGTCTCACTAAGTTCAGAAATACAAAATGGTGATGCTAAAGGATTCTTATTTTTTAGTTTAGTTTTTAAAATGTGTGTTTTTTGTTTATTTGTGTGTTTGTTTTTTCCTCTGTGTCTCCATTAAAACTTAAGAAACTTGGAGTTCCCAGTTCACACTGCCAGTTCATGGAGAATAATTTTGTTTCTCAACTGCAACAAGAGCTCCCTCTAATGGCTGTTTATTTGGACAACAACCCCTGTTCTCTTAGAAGAGAGGACTTTAGATCATTTTGGTCTATAGGTTATAGAAATCCATGGTATTCCTACCTCTGAAAATCATATCAATATAAATAAAGCAAAATTTACTTGATGTAAACATTGTATTGTACGCCTGAAACGAATACAAATAATACTGAATGTAAACTGTAATTGAGAAATAAAATGTAAATGTCTTTAAAAAAATATTTACTTGATGTAATGGTTAATTTTATGTCAGCTTGACTGAGTCACAAATGCCCAGATAGCCTGGCCGGTGGCTCAGGGGCTGAACATCGACCTGTGAACACGGAGGTCACAGTTCGACTCCAGGTCAGGGCTCATGCCGGGGTTGCAAGCTGGATCCCCAGTGTGGGGTGTGCAGGAGGCAGCCGATCAATGATTCTCTCTGATTGTTCATGTTTCTCTCTCTCTCTCTCCCTCTCCCTTCCTCTCTGAAATCAATAAAAATATTTTTTAAAAACAAAAACCAACATGTAAGTGTAGGCCTCATACAACTTGTATTAGACAATGTAGTCTTTTCAGTAAACACTTCAGAAACCAGGTGTCTACAGGCAGTTCTGTTTTATCTTCTCTTTTACATTATTGTGGATGTCTGGTTTTGATAATACAGCCTTGTTTCAACATCTAGAATTCACCAGCTAACTCTGAGCTTGGAAATAAGGAATCAACTGTCCTCCAAAGCTACTAGTATTTGTTCCTTTCACTGGAGAATAATTTTAGAGGCCACAGGTAGTCTCCTACAAATAAGCTTGTTCCACATTTTGACTGGAATTTGGCAGGATGGCAGCAAAACTCTCCAATAATATAAATCACGGTGGGACAGAACAGATAAAGCCTCCTTTAAAAAAATGTCCATGGATTCTTATTGCTATTTCCAGATCACTTCTATTTAAACAACTTCTTTTTTACTTTAATAGAACAGTCATCTTTTTTTTTTCACTTGTTAAACAACCGCTTTTTCTTTTTTAAATTAATGTTAATTTTAAAAAGCTTTAAATTATCATACCAAATCAGGGCTCTAAATTTCAGTGTTGACTCCCAAACCAGAAGCCTTCCTATCTTATTTTTTTCCTTGACCCTCAGCCAGCCATCCTGAAACTGGCTTCACAGTGTGCAAGTCCCATTGATTCTTTGGTCAGCGTGGCCTTCGCGCCAAATCTGTAACGAAAAAAGCCTTGGCCTTCTTCTAAGAAAACACCAAAGAAACTAAGAGCTCAGTGCACTCGGTATGATTGCATGTTTGCTGAAGAGATGATAACAGTGAAATGTAGATTATAGACAAATACCACTTCTCAAAGTTCCCCAAAAATCTGTCATTTTTCTCCATGTGAACTCTGATTTGAATTTGTTTTGCTTTCCCTTCATATTTTTTCCCCCACTGGTGCCTTTGTATATTTTGGGACAGAACTTTAAGTAGAAAACTATAGTTTCACAGAGCCCATGGGTACATACAGTGGCCTGTACCAACTCAAGAGTCAGCTGTGCACATCTTTTCCCAATTCTGCATTCAGAGACACCATGTTCATAGCTTGCAGTCACCCACAGTAGAAGTATTTCAGGCATCCTCAAACTATGGCCCGCGGGCCACATGCCGGGTGTTTTTGCCGCCGCTGCCTGTCCTGCTTAAAATAAGATATGTGCAGTGTGCTAGGAATTTGTTCATAGTTTTTTTTTAAACTATAGTCCGGTCTTCCAACAGTCTGCGGGACAGTGAACTGTCCCCCTGTTTAAAAAGTTTGAGGACCCCTGAATTTTACACCATGGAAATTGGCAAATGCTGTAAATCAGGACTTTTTACCCAGAGAGTCTATTGTTAAACATTTACAGAACAACTCTGGGCACACACCTGTTTTCCCACAATTGGTCAAAATGTCAGAACATGCTATCGATTAACATCTAGATTCTAGAATTATCTGAGTAATATGCCAAACATGGTTGAGAATTCCCACTCAAGAGGTCTATGTAGAATAGCTTTGTGGGCTTTATAGAAATCCTGCGATTGTCACTGCATTACATTCCCCAGAACCAACCCTTAAAATATGCAGAACACAGCCTGGCAGCATAGGTCAGTGGTTGAGCATTGACCTATGAATCAGGACCAATTCCTGGGAAGGCCACATGCCCGGGTTGCAGGCTCGAACCCCAGTGTGGGGCATGCAGGAGGCAGCCAATCAAGGATTCTGTCTCATCACCTGATGTCTCTCTCTCTCTCTCTCTCTCTCTCTCTCTTCACTTTCCTCTCTGAAATCAATATATTTGTGTGTGTGATAAAATAAGACAGTAATTTGGTTTTTAAAAAAGACAAAAAATACAATTAGATTAATAGTACATTTTAGTTATAATACCCAAGGCACATTACATTTAGTTATCTACCAGTTTCCAGAGGGTTTTATTTCCACAACAGACAAACAGAGAATTCAGTACTGTCTAGTGATTAAATTTCCATGCTGACATCCAATTCTTTACATGAATGAATACATGCTATGCTCTCTCCTCCCCAACTTCATACTCTGCCTGTGTACCTTCTGGATGATATGGAGAAGAGAGCCTGGCAAGCCTGAGTATGGGTCTGGATTTGCCAAAATCTAAAATGGACTGAAGAAATAATGTTTTCTTGTTGAGTGTACGTGGGGCTGGCCCACTAATTTCTTCTTTCTAGTAGTCTGTCATGGCACCCCTAGTGTTATTCCCAGGAATGTAATGGCCTCAGATAACTCATCGTTGAAAGTTGTTTGCAGTAGAGGTTCTCATTTTAATGTTCATTTAGCACCTTAATTTAGGCAGGAGAAACACTTCCACCTGAAGGCTCTGTGTAGTTGTATTTCCCTGCCTCTTTATTGCCACTTCAACAGAGAATGATGGCCTAAGCCAGCACATCAGGCCTCGCCCTCCAGCTGCCTTGGGACAGTACTTGGCCAGATTCCTCTATCTGAGGGGTTGATATTCTGAGCTATATTTCATCTGAATCTACCACACTCCTTCCCTACTCTCTGCCATTTCTTCTAACCCAGCCCCACACCTTAAACAAGACTTCCTCTGGCATTGCCTCCATAGTCTTACCTGCCCCTTAAATGTGGCTGGGGTCTGCCTGCGCTCACTGCAGGACATAGGGCCATGCCTTGGGAGAGCTTCAGGAAAAAGCCGGTGTTTGGCTACCCGGCTCCCAGCACAAGGCTGCTCTGGAGGCCCCCTTTCTCCTTTACTCTGAGTTTCGCTCCACCTAACATCCCTCCACAGTCTACAACATTCTATTATCTTTTGTTTTTCTATGTATTACTAAGGAAGGTTGGGAGAGAGGGAGTATTCTATCTATTCCCCTTTTCCCCATGTCAGAAACCTGCAGGAATCACAATACAATCCAGATCCAAAACTGACTCAGAACACATGTGTTTGTTTTCTAAGATTTATATCCTTGGAGAGATGCTAGGCTTATCCTTAGTCCCCCACTTCTCTCTCCAAAAACATTTGCATCTGGCTAATATTGTTGGCCATTTCCATATAACTTTTCATTTCTATTATTTCTTCAAGCCAGTAATTATTTCAGACCTTCTTCTTGTTTTCCAAGAGGATAGATATTTCTTGGGTAACCTTTTATTTTTGTTGTCATTTTGTAAATTCTCTTGCATTACAGAGAAAGTGTGAGATCATAAGGTTCCTGCTTATTTGGCAGCTACAGCACTGTGAATCGTTCAAATCTTGCAGAGGGCATCATATTGCACTTACCATCTACTACTGCTTTTTATATTTTTCATCTTGTTTTCCAATTTATCTACTTGGTATGGGTATATCTGATTCACTTGTTTTAACTGACATTTAGGATTTTATTCAAATATACGATTATTGATTTATTCATTCTCTTACTGGTGGACATTAATTTCTATCTCTCTTTTTTCCCCAATGGCAAACCATGCTACATTGAACAGATTTAAACTTAACACCACTATCTCCTTTTTCTATGAATGCAAGTTTTCTCTAGGATGGGTATTTAAAATTATAATTTCTTGTTCTATACAATATCCTGCTTTACTAGTATCCACAGACTTCGCCCCAAAGGTGTTGTAGAAATTTATAAATTCTCATTGGTAAGTTATGAGAATTTTCCCCACATCTTTGCCAACACTTGAAAATTTTTATCTTTTGCCATTATGATGGTTGTACAATATATTTTTTTGCACATCCCTGAAGATATATATCTTCATATTGAAGAAATTTGGGTCCTAAGCAAAATAAATAGAAATAAGTCCATAGTGAGTAACATCATAGTGGAATTTTAGAACATCAAAACAAAAGAAAAAACATTTTTAAACAACCAAAGGGAAAATACAATTTACTTACAATGGAAGGCGAGTAGAATGATAGCAGATTTCTCATTGCCAATTATAGAGGTCAGAAGACAATAGAATGGTATCTTCAAAATGCTGTTGGGGGGGAATAAAATCAGTCAAACTAGAATTCTATATTATTCTCTTGGTGATTTTATCTGTACATTCTCTATTGGACCACGCCCCCCCCCTCACCTTCTTCAGAAATAGATACTGTCCCTTGACCAAAAGAGTGGGTAGGTGTCTGAAGCTGGGCAAATCCTAGAACCTTGTGCCTTCTGGTCACATGATAGTCAAGAGTAGGCACATAAACAAAGAATGAGCTCTGGCCCAGCCAGTGTGGCTCAGTGGTTAAGCATTGACTCATGAACCAGGAGATCATGGTTGGATTCTTCAATAGGGCACATGCCTGGGTTGCAGGTTTGGTCCCCAGTAGGGGGCATGCAGGAGGCAGCTGATCAAGGATTTTCTCTCATCTTTGATGTTTCTTTTTCCCTTTCCCTTCCTCTCTCTGAAATCAATAAAAATATATTTTTAAAAGAAAGAAAGAGCTCTGGACATTCTCAGCCCTTCCATCTCCATGCTTTGAATATACATTTTGTTTTGGTCCCTTGTATCTGACAGTCCAATGAGGAAGCTTTTCAAGGGAGAAAGAAACACTTTGGCGCTCAATGCTACCAGCTCTTCTTCAGGATTCCAGCTATTCTATTATTAGGACCCAAACAGTTCTCCAAAGGGAAACTTACACCAGAAAAAAATGGAAGGCATCACATGAGGAACTGGGTTCAAAAATCTGACTGACGACTTTTGGAGATTTGAGACAATGCAACAGCCAATTAGAAATGTAGGCGAAAGGATGTTAAGGAGATAGGTTCTGCAATGACACCACCATCCTAATGCAGTGAACACGCCTGCAGGGCATGATGGCACCTGGGCACCAGGCCATTTGGAGAAGTGAAGAAAACCAAGCTTGGAGAGACCTTGAGTCAGAACACACCTGGCTGTAGCACAGCAGCCCTATCAGGGACCATTCTTAGTTACCTGACAGTGAGGACCTGCCTCAGTGAAAGTGGTGCTGGTTTGGCAGATTCTGTCAGCACCTGGAAAAAGATCTGGAGAAGGCAGTGTAGACTGTGCAGCCCGGAGCAATGAAAGTGTAGAAAGATTGATAGTAGCTCTGCCAGAGACCTGAAAACCAGGTTGTTCTGTGAATTTAAGTCGTAGAAAGACAGATGAGTGAGGGAAAAGAGATGGAAGACAGGAGCTGAAAGAAGGATGGCATTTGGAGGGCATGCGGGACCCTGGAGTGAAGAGAAGGCTATGGTCTCCGTCTGCCCCCAGCTGTTCCTGCCCTCCCAGCACTGCCTATTGAGATCAGTGAGCAAATCACGGAAGATCTTTGGTTGTTTAAGAAGCTGTGGCTTAGAAAAATAGTGGAGTTGACGATCTGAATAAATATGTTATGCAGCTGAAACCACTTGATCTTAGCATCAGAGGAGAAAACCCTAGGGAAAGAAATGGACGGGATTATTTTTAAAATGAGAAGTTAGTTGGCAGATTAGCATAGTAAGGAGATAAAAAGGTAGGGAAATCAGATGTTAGGGAAATCCACATTGCCAGGAGTTGAATGAACACAGACATCATTATCATTACAGGTTACATAATGAAGTGTCAGCAAGACGTCAGCTGCGGGGAGGAAAGTGGAAGATGATGCTTTTTTTACTTGCAGCCAAAGCTCTGGTTGAAAACGAATGCTGTATTTTGCAGCTGACAACAGAGAGCCTTAATGATCTCCATCAGAAAACTAAGACTGTTCAAGGGCCTGACTAAGAAGGCTTACAAAACAGAAGAGAAGCAACAGAAGCTGTTGACTGCAGAGGAGGGTGTTCATGGAGAATTTAAGAAATGGAGGCTGAATTATAGTGAAAAGGGTTACATAAAACTCTGTTGATCTCCATGCGGGAAAAACAAACAAACGAAAATGCCCAGGACACCAGGCTTTTTTTCTCTTCGATGCATCAAGATTTCTTCCTGTAGAAAGAGAGATGCTGCCTTCCTGAGACAGAAATTGCCTAAGACAAAAATTGCAGGCAGCAAGCCCAAAGATTGTTGTACTTCAGAGATTTCAGAAATAAACCCAAATCTAGCAAGATCTAAAATAACTGCCATCAACAGGAGGTTCTGGAAACCAGATGGGCTCCCATGAGATATTCTGATGAGGTCAGGGGCACTGTACTCCCCACAGTACCATTCACCTTTCTTTACTATGGAAGATGAATTTCTAGAAGTGAATTAGTTGCGAGTGGGCTTGTACCTGGGTACAGGGATATATGTGATGTCAGGAAAAACCCTACCCTCTAATCTGCATGCAAACATGAAGAATGTCTAGTGGGTCCCACACCCTCTGATGACACACTACCCAACCCTCCTTGATGATGGACACAAGAGGGATATCTCCATTTCATCATTAATCAAATAGATTTGCCTGGATGTTTGCATAGGGATGGTCATGGACCACCACCTGGGCCAAGGGACTTTTTCAATATCTGATGAAAATATCTACCTCTAGCCCTAGCCGGTTTGGCTCAGTGGATAGAGCACCAGCCTGCGAACTAAAGGGTCCCAGGTTCAATCCCCGTGGCTTCATTAATGAAGAATGGCCACTTTCTCCAGCAAGGGCTGGTTTGGCTAATGCTGATGAAAGTAACTTCCTAGCTTTATCAGGAGCCCCTGTCATTAACTCAGCACAGAAAAGACTCCCACCGCTATCAGCCACCTTCTCAAACATGGACCCAGACACTCTTTCTCACACTTTCTTCCTGGTGAGCTTACACTCTATCTAAAGGAGCCTTTAGAACCTGAACGCCTTTCTCCATAAGAGACTACCTTCTTTCTGGGCCCTAATTAGTTGAGATGATCTCTCTCTCTCTCTCTCTCTCCAAAATACTTCCGGCCTGTGGGGTCTAGAGAGAAGGATATCAGCCTCTCCAAGTGCCAACCGTGGGCCCCACAGGCTTCCAGTCCTAGGTTATAAAGAAATTACTGGGAGAGTATGTGCTTCAAAACCCAATGTGAATGTTTCCTTGGTAATTAGATTTAACACCTTTTAGAGCTTAGCTTTATTATTAAGAGATCTCTTATGAGCCAAATTATTCAAATCTGCCAGATATTTTATTTGCTATGAAGGCTACCACTTAAACTCTAGTCTCTCATTTTCTTCACTCTCCTCAAACCCATTTTATGCATTATTAATGTAGTTTATATAGTAAATGTAGCATATGCAACAGAATCATTGAGTGTCATGTTGAGTGTAATACTTCTACATAAAATTTTTAAAAATATAAATATAATAATCAAAAATGTTAATCTATGCTCTTTCGCTCAGCCACACTTTGGATAAACCTAGTCAATTAATCAAAGGTCAAAACAATCAACTTTGTGTTGGCGAATTGTTTCGTAAGCGGAAATAAGTAACCCAAACCTATGATGTAATCCCATACAGTATACTCTTCAATTCACTAAATCATTCAGAAAAATCACTAACATAACTATTCTATCAATATTTGCTTTCAGTCATGAAAGTGGAGATTGCCAGATTCTTTTTTTCCAGTGGAACCATTTAACTATATAAAATTAGAAATCAACATAGACCCTAAAATCTGCCTTAGATGATGTGGAGGTGTGACCGGGAGCCTGCTTATCTCATAAGGTAGCATCTCCCAAGTATTCCAGGGCTCTACCAGCTCAGATTGGAAACTTCTAGGTCACAGCATTATGGCAGCAAGGTCAAGGTCACATTTCAATAGCCACGGGGGCCATGACCAACCTCTCCCATTTACAAGTGCAAAACGCTGTGTTATAAGATGGATGTATAGCTTATGCTCAACAAAGAAGCACAATCTTTACCCAACACTCCTCTGAGTATGTACCCATCATACGAATAAGAAGAGCAAGTGTGGAAAATCTCTCTAAATCACAACTGTACACTCTACTTTCCAGTCAACAGAATCATCTTTGTCCATTAAGAACACTTCATTAGCCCTACCTGGTTTGGCTCAGTGGATAAAGTGTCAGCCTGCAGACTGAAGGGTCCTAGGTTTGATTGCAGTCAAGGACACATGCCCAGGTTGCAGGCTCAATCCCCAGTGTGGGGCATGTAGGAGGCAGCCGATCAATGATTCTCTCTCATCATTGATGTTTTATCTCTCTCTCCCTTTCCCATCCTCTCTGAAATCAATGAAAAATATCTATAAACAAAGGAACACTCCATTGTATTTCAACAGAGGTAATAAGTACCCTTTAATGGTGTTATTAATGGGCCTGACACATGTGCTATGGAGTCAGGCAAGAAGCCCTCCGAGGACCCTTCCAGGGTGAGTTTCCACATTCCTGATGTTAGAACAGCAGCCCCGATGACATTCAGCAAACTACCGTCTCACAGAGCAGCCCCACCTGGCTGTGAGCTGTCAGAAATCTTATAGCTTCCAAGGGTGAAGGCTTCCTTGTCATTCTTTATTTCTTAAGATTAGACTCCCTCTTGCTCCAACTCTTCTGAGACCATATGGGTCCCAAGTTAGATCGGGGATTTACATCTAAATATGAAGTTGTAGGCAAGGACTTAGTGGCAAAATATTGCCTTGAATTGTAAATTAATTAACTCAAATTAAATTCACCGGGGGGAGGTTTTTTTAAGATTTCGATGACCTGAGATAAAGTGGTTTCTTCTCCACCACTCTTACCTCTGACCCCAATACCAGCCCCTCACTGTGGACAGGCCACTTCACCTCCAACTTCACGAGAGAGTGAGAGCCGAAGGTGGAAATGACCCCGGCTCCTGCCGCTGGCCCTGCATACCCATCAGACTCGACTCTCCTTTTCTTCTTCCATTTTTTCCTAATAAAAAGGTACCTCTGAATCCATGCCTAATCCTCTCATCTGTTCCCTGGATTCCACCACCCACATCCTCAGTTCTTGACTCTATCAATTAATCTCCTCCTCCATCATGCACCCTCTCTGCTGTCCTCTCTCCAGCGGCACTCCTCATGCTCAAGTGTCTCCTGAGTCCATGGAAAATTCCTGCTCTTGCCCTATCCTTTGCTTCCCTTTATGGTCAAGCTTAGTTGAGGGAGTTACATCAATCTTCATGAATTCCTGTTCCTCATCTTCCATTTGCTCCATACAGAGGGTGCTCTACAAAGTCACCAAAAATTCCTTACTACTAAATACAACAGACATCTTTGATTCCTCAATAGTCTCTAAATTTTTAAAAAATTGTTCCTATAAAAAAACAAACAAACAAACATCCATTCAATCAACAAGTATTTATTGCTTTTACTAGTGCTGGGAACTGAGGATGTAGCAGTAAATGGGTACTGGCAGGCCAGGGGTCTACATTAGGAAGGAAAGGAAGCCAAGCAATAAACAAGTGAAAAAATGAACAAGATAATTCCACAGGGTGATAAGCGCTGTGAAGACAAACTAGAGTAATGGGCTAGGAAGTAACCATGGAAACCACTCTAAGCTGAAGGCACCAGTGCAAAGATCTTAGGCCAGAGCATCACAGGCAGAATGAACAACAACAGAGCCCTGAGATGATATGACAGCATCTTATTTACAAGCACAAAAGAAGAGACAGGAAGAAGGCAAGAAGGTGTGGTCTTCCTCAGTAGGGAAAGGGCATCTGAGTCCCAGGCAGAGTGAGCCAAGCCAGGATGAACCAGAAGCCTTTTGCCCTTATGGTCTGGGCTCGGCTCCACATCACCTCCAGACCTAAGAAGAAAAGTGTTGGGAGGTGGGGAGGATGGGGAAGTATCTGCTGCTTGCATCTTTCACCCTTCAATCCCAACATACCAATCAGCCAGGCCTGGGCTTCAAATAAGCTGGGGTGGCTTCTGGAATGGACCCTGCTAGAGCCTAAAGAGAGAGAGAGATCCTCTCCAACCCTCTCCTTCCACCTTCCAACTCTGATGTAAGGAAAGTGGCCAAGAGGGGCTCCTATAAGGCTACTGCTTGGCATGCAATGGAACCCTGAGTCAAAGACAGGCCCAGAAGGGGGTATGTTAGAGTTTGTTTTTTCTGATGATCACCTTAAGAGGTCAGGGTCCTCAGGGGACATGGACCAGTGGGGACTTGGAGGGACTTTCCAGTATTTGTGTGGGGGAGAGAAAAATGAGAGCCCAAAGATGTTCCCCCAAAGCCAAGTTTCCTAAACACACACACACACACACACACACACACACACACACACACACACACCAGTCCACAAGGTGACCTGAGATCCCTTCATTTAACCTGTGGGCACACTCCCTCCCTACAGCATGTGTATGTGTGTAGGGGGTGTGGTGGAACCAGGGTAGATGGGGGCGGGGGAGGGTTAGTTCCTACGGTGGTGATAGAGAGCCCATACTGACACCAAAGTCCTCCCCAAGAGTCTAGGGCTATAGGTAGAGAGCAGAGATGAGCACTCAACCACAATCCTGCACCATTATGATTGGGACCAGTCTCCCTTCCCTTCCCTTTCCCTCCCCACCTGCCCCCCACTCCCTCACCCCACCCTTGCATGACCTCTTACACAGGAAGAGAAGTCTTGGGCTGCTTAACCTCCCCTAACTCACCCCTCCCACTCACTTAATTCTCCTCTCCCCAAAGCCAAGCTCCTCTTTTTTTCTCCTGATCCCACTACAGTATCAGAGAGAAATGTGAAGGGTCCAGCTAGGGAGAGCATGGAGGAACCAGGCCTCAGCGCCCCCAGGAACTGGCCACTATTTCTACAGCAACTCTCTGAGCACACCTTCTGTCCTGTGAAAGTGCCCAGGAGCCACCTGCCCACTCAGGGAAGTGAGGAGGTGGGAAACAGTATTTCCTGCTTCGCACGCAGGGCCCGTCTTAGCAGCCTGGTTTCCAGGACTCCCCAGAAGAGGGGATGGGAGCAGGGCTTCATGGTTGAGGCCAATAACCTGCTCAAAGCGACACAGTTTGCAAAGCAATGAGTTCTGGAGTTGAGACCATCCCGATGGGTTGACAAGCTCAAACGCAGTGCCTTCGAGTATTTTCTCTCACTCAGGCAGGGATCAGGAGGAGACATTCACAAACTCCTCCGTGAGGTTAGCGACAGGGGTCTGGGGAGTGGCAGGGGCTGCTTTCTCAGGCCTTGTCTCTTAGCTTCTGACACAGAACACTGGCTACATGTGGATGCAGACCCCTCTGACCCTCCCTGGGAATATCTGTGCATCTGTAGATTATTTGAGAGCCTATTATCTTACCCTGAGAAGAATGTGGATCTTCCCCAGAGCCAACTGTGCCTCTGACTGTGGACTAGTATAGGGAACTCACTACAAAGGTGGTCAAGGATCTAAACAAGATCCAGGATGTAAACAGGACGCCAGAGACAGAAAGGAATACGGTTAGAGGCTAACACGTGGGCTGGCACTTCAACCATCCTGATCCAAAGGCCCTGGGGGCCTGGCACATCCTGGGGGAGCAAGGACTGCAGGTGAGACCAACAGAGCCATGTCCTGAGTTCTGGAGCCTGTGGGGTGCTGCTGGGACCCACTGAGTAGAGCATAACACAGAGACGCCCCTCTCACCTCCAGGCAAGCTGCCCGGTGGCCCTCCTGCCATGGAGACCTTGGGCATCAGCAGGTGTCTGCCTCTGCATCATATTCGGAACCGACGAGCTTGCCCAAGGGCATGTGGGTCAGGCAGCAGTGTGTCCAGGAGCTGAGGCCGTCCATTCACTTGAAACTCCTCCTTGGTTACTTCTTCCTTGGGGTTGGCTTGCTCCTCCTTCTCAATCTGGTTTACAAAGAGAGACATAAAAATCCATGACCCTGCTCTGAATTTGTAGACTACCTTTGAGGTGATTTGTCTTCTGGAAAGTCACTGGAGTCCCTCTGTTTAATTTCTCAATTCTGGTACTACCCGGCTAATATATTTTTCCTGGCCTGATCCTAGAAAAGATACTTTTTAAAAATATTTCTATTTTTATGTGTAACAACTATTGCTTTTCTATTTAATCACTGAAGAAAAATTTTAAACACAGAAAAACACAAAGGAAATCAAAGTACCATGCCACTCCTTTTAAAAAAACAACTAGTGCCCTGACTAGTTCGGCTCAGTGGATAGAGCGTCAGCTTGCGGACTCAAGGCTCACAGGTTCGATTCCAGTCAAGGGCATGTACCTTGGTTGCGGGCACATCCCCAGTAGGGGGTATGCAGGAGGCAGCTGATCGATGTTTCTCTCTCATCGATGTTTCTAACTCTCTATCCCTTTCTCTCTGTAAAAATCAATAAAATATATTTTTTTAAAAAACAACTAGTCACACTGCCCAGGAATGTAAAGACCTGAGTGTACACATATATACACATAAGGCACATGCACTCAAAAATAAAATTGTGATTATATTAACATGTTCCCATTTTATTGGGGACCAGACTGTATTCAAGAAAATAAACAACACTCAGAAAAGATATTATGAAAATACGGCCCCAGACAGGCATTGTTTGCGAGCTTATTCTCCATAGTACATTAACTGCAATTAATTTAGACATCAGAACTTTTTGTGACCACCTTTGAAATGAGATTGTCAGTTTCAGTTCATCAACGTTTTTAATTTTAAAAGAAAAAAAATAACAAAGATGTACATATCAGAAGTGTGCCATATTTTTACACTACAGACTGAACTTATGGGAATCACCACTTTTCCTGTAATATTTTAGACGTAAAAATTCATATTAACAATAGCATTTTCCAAAACCCCAAATTATATATCAAGCTAACAATGCTGGTGCCCTTCAGACAAGATTAAGGATAAATAAAGAAACAATTGGTTGAAATTTGCAGAGTGAATTGTAGTAGCCTGGGAGGTTGGAACACATCCCTTGAAATCTGGAGAGGGCATCTTTATATTTCCCTGATTGCCTCTATGACCTCCGACATGAAACAGCCTTTTCATATTAGAGCTCCACATAGATCCTGCCCAATATAAAACCCTGGGTGAGCACAGTAGCATAGCAGCCCACTGATCGCAGGCATCACCCTGTGCAGGTACCACTGCAATCAGCCACTGTGGCATCTTACAAAATATGAGCACCTAGTTATGTAATTGACACTTTACTGACAATGACAGCCATATTGATGGCACTGGGAATGGCCAAATTGTGCAGCAACAGTCCCTGAATTCGATTTCAACAAGTTGAGGAGAATCTGCTATTGGTTAGGTTTAAATGGCACAATGTATCCATTAAGTAGCAGTTCTAATACCATCCACCTACCTAGTCTATAAGATCCATACTAAGGGCTTCACAATGATAAACAATGAGGTACATAACATCCTCATTTTACAGATGGGAAAAGATGTGGTTTCGAGAGAATAAGTAACTGGGACCGGCAGCAAAGCTCAGATGCAAACCTGATGCCAGTTTCCTTGCCCTCCCCACTACGCCACACTCGGTGTATTTATAGGTGTCATTCAGTCAATAACATCAGCCAAGCCCTGAGTCGGGCCCTGGAGACATGAGTGTAAGACAGAGTCCCCACTCCTGACTCACGCACACTCCAGCAAGGGAGATAGACTTGTGTCGCGATATGGTGTCCAATATGTATCCTGTTTCCCTGAAAGACATCCCCCGAAAATAAGACCTACTTACAATTTTGCCTCTTGCTGAAATAGAAGGCATCCCCCCGAAAATAAGACCTCTCTGATAATAAGGCCCCCCGAAGCTACCGTAACTCTGGACTCTGGGCCGTAGCGACGGGCACCGCCACACAGCTCACTGTTGGCCGCAGCGTAGCCGGAGCAGACAGGAAGCGCGAGGTCTCTATTAATCAGAGAGCCCGTGCCGCTGCCAGGACACGCAGCCACCTGCTGCTCGCTCTGCCCTGACGGAGTCTGGCTGACTCACAATTAGACAGTGAGTCGCACGCGGGGCAGGAGTCGGGCACATTGTGTGGACACACAGGTAATAAATTTCCTTTTTGTTGTTGTTGTTCAACAATAAATGTGTACTGTATTCTTCTTCATGGAAAAAAATAAGACATCCCCTGAAAATAAGACCTAGCGCATCTTTTGGAGCAAAAATTAATATAAGACACTGTCTTATTTTTGGGGAAACAGGGTAGCACTGAAGATACCAACTGAGCCCAGGGAGGGGCTGGCCATCTGTTAACCAAGAAATATGAAGGCTGTGCCAATGCTCCTAACCACTGACAATCATGCTGATTCTGCACACACAGGAGAGGGGTTCTCTGCTCACATGAAGTAGTTTACGCATCATCCCCATTGACCAACTCGAAATAGGCCCCAAATTCTAGTGATTAGAACTTCTTTGTGTTTTAAATCCAAATCACATTTATGCCCATTCACTAGTTTAATGATAGAGCATGTCAATCAGTGAACCATGAGGAAAGATTAACCATATCTTGAAATGAGAACATAAAGAAAGTATAGATATAAACCTACAACCCAGCCCAAGTACCTTATCTGGTTGGGCTCAAGCCTTTGGACTCTAATACCTTTTAGTGATCCAGAAAGCCAAATTGTCAAGGACTTAATCTTGTTAAATAATTCTCTAAAAAAACAAATGTTCTAAGTGAAATAGCTTCGATTTGCATATGGTTAAGCAAACAGATTAAAAAGTAAAAAGTAAAATTGTCTCTATTCATAGACAACAAGATTGTCCATGTAGAAAATCCCACTCTATCCCCCCAAAAAGGGTAGAATAAGTGAGTTTAGCAAGATCACAGGATACATGATCAATACACAAAAATCAATTGTTTTTATATACTACCAATGAACAATGTCAATAGCACTTTTATATACTACTTAGGTATAAAACAAAATATGTGCAAGATCTGTGTACTGAAAATTATAAAGCAAAAAAAAAAAAAAGCCTAAATAAATGGAGGGATATACCATATTAATAGATTTAACAGCGTTGTTACTTCTCTCAAAATTGATTTATAAACTCAGCACAGTCTCATTCTAAATTCTACCAAGATATATTGTAGAAACACTAAAATGTATATGGAAAAATAGAGAAACATGAATAGCCAAAAACAATTTCAAAAATGAAGAACAATGTTAGGTAATTCACACTAATTGATTTAAATACTTCCTTTAAGGCTACAGTAATTAAGTGTGGTGGTGTTGAAAGGAAAGAAATATAAATTAACAAAATATAAATCCACACATTATGGTCAACAAATTTTCAACAAAATTGCGAAAGTAATTCAATGGAGAATCTTTTCAACAAATGGTGCTGAAACAATTGAAAATGAATATGAAAAAAAATTGAACCTTAATTCATGCCTCATACTATTTAGAAAAAATTAACTCAAAATGGATAATATAAATATAAAATCTGTATTTTTAAATTTCTAAAAGAAAATCTTTGTGACCTTGGATTAAGCAAAGAATTCTTAGATATAATAAAAAAGCATAATTCATAAAAAATGATAAATTGCACTTTGTAAAATTTGAAACTGGTTCAACACAAGACAGCGAGTGTTATGAGAATGAGAAAGCAAGCCACAGGCTGGGAAACAATATTTGCAAAACATATATTTGTATCCAGATAACTTTTATAATCTCTCAAAATACAGTAAGAAAATAAAAACCCACTCTTTTAAATGGACAAAAGATTGAACACACACTATACCAATAAATGGTGGATGATATACAAGCTCGTTAAAGGATTCTCAACATCATTTTATAGTCATTAGGAAAATGCAAAATTACACACCTATTAGAATGGATAAAATTTTAAACACTGGCATACCAAGTGCTGACGAGAATGCAGAGCACTGCACGTTGCTGGTCAGAGAACAAAATGATACAGCCACTTTCGAAACAATTTAGCATTTTCTTTTACATTTAAATATACAACTGCCCTATGTCCCAGTCGTGCCAGTCCTAGTTATTTACTCAAGAGAAAAGAAAACTTATGCTCACATGAATGTTTACAGCCGTTTTATTCATAATCACCCAAAACTGGAAAAACCCTAAATCTCCTTCAACTGGCAAATGGAAAACTATGATAGGTACATCCATACAAAGGACTACTATTCAGCAATACAAAAGAACTATTTATTCATGCAACAATGTGGCTCAATCTCAAATGCATTATTCTAAGTGAAAGAAGCCAGACTCAAAAGGCTCCAGGCTGTATGATTCCATTTACACAACATTCCTGTGGAGACAAAACCATAGACAGAAAAAAGATGAGTGGTTTTTAGGAGCTTGGGGTTGACTGCAAAGAAGTATGAGAGAATTTTATAGGTGATGAAAATATTCTATATCTTGATTGTGGTGGTGGTAGTGTGCATAGAGCTATTTTCTGAAAAGGTTGTGTATCTTAATAAACCTGACATATGTGGTGTGTGTGTGTGTGTAGGGGTGTGTATTGCACATGCAGGCACATGCAAGACCCTGGAGGAAACAGGTGGAAGGAAGATCACAGGCGCGGCTGACCTGATCAGAAAAGCATGCCTTGTCCTCTGAGGCTGAGGGGAAGCATTTAAAGAGGTGTAAATCCTGATAAACATGTGAGGACTCAGGCTCATCCATTTGTGGTGGCACCAACCTATAGGGCTACAAGGCTTTTCCTAGCCGTGCTCAGCAGCCATGGGCTCAGCAGTTGGGAAACTGCAGTAGTGCAGGTGAGTCATCAGTTTGAAGTAAGAAAAGGGATTTGTGAGATGAAGGTAACAAGATACAGGACAATAGGATTAAGGCTGTTGGAGGGATCCTGGTTAATCCTCTGGTTTAGGTTAAGGACATGTGACCAGGGAGGAGCTGTCAGACAGGGGTAACACACAGCTGCCTAACCCAGGCCTCTGCATAGTGACTACCTGTGATATGCAAAGATGCTCTAGGAGACCATCATGATGTGCAAAGGCCTGCTCCTGAATGGGAAGGAATTTATGATTTATGGAGAGCAGCTTTCAGGAGTTCAGTCACCCAAACTCACAAAAGCAATAATGCAACCTGAGAGGCAGGCAGGGCAAAAGCCTGATCTGACAACAGAAGCTCAGGTCTCTTTCCTAACTCTGCTGTTCCCTGAGAAATGACTGGTGAATTTCTGATTTTGTTTGGCTGATAAGACCAAAAATAGATTACCAAGGCATAAACACTGAGGTTAAATTAAGCATAATATATGCTTAGATGCAATTTTTCCACAAACATGTAAGAGAGAAGTTCTTTCTAAGACATAACTACAAAGCCAACATTATTGTCTGGGGAAATAGAAGGAGGGTTCAGAAAAGGACTGTGGGGGGGAGGGGGGGAGTTTATCCAATCCTGCACGAAAGAAAGAACGCTCCATGGTTTCCTAGAAGGAGAAAATTCAGAGTGAACATCTTGGCATCAGAAAGGACAAAGGAAGACAAGTCATGTCATAGAAAATGTCTGGGACGTTTGGGTCCACATGAGTGAAGAGCAGGCAAGCTACCTCCTGCTAACAGCCCGGACCTTAGCAGCTGGCCCCAACACCTGGTTCTAACAATGCACACTCTCCAGCCCCTTATAGTAATTGCTCATGGAAGTAAGTTCTAGCTTGTCAACTATATTTGTTTATATTGCACTGGAGGCCCAGTGCATGAAATTCATGCACTATGTGTGTGTGTATGTGGGCGGGGGGAGGGGCGGGGGGGGATTCCTCAGCCCAGATTGCGCCCTCTCACAGTCCCAGAGCCCTTGGGGGATGGCCTACTGCCAGCCAGTTTAGCCCTGCAGCGGAGGCAGGAGAGCTCCTGCCACCACCTCTGCACTCACCAGCCTGGCTTCTGGCTGAGCCTATGGGAGCGCACTGACCACCAGGGGGCAGCTCCTGCATTGAGCATCTGCCCCCTGGTGGTCAGTGTGCATCATAGTGACTTGTCATGACCATCTGAGCATCTGGACCAGGAATATGCATCATTTCCCTTGATTGCCGAGCCTGGTTCAATGCTGTACACATGGTCATGGAAAACAGACTTGAAAATACATATGGAAATAAATTGATCCTCCAGGCTTCCTGTGTGCAAGGCTCAATTTATTTTTGTGTGTTTTTTTAAGGCTCAATTTGGTACAAGATATGCTGTGAACAAGTGAGTCAACGGCACACACAGCACTGCCCGGTGACTGGTCCCAAATCAGTCACTCACAGCCACAACGGTTTTCAGAAAACCACAGACCCCGCTCTCAGAAGTGCAGCACTGAAGAGCTAAAAGCAGCTCAACCCAGGAAACTCTTTAATGCTTTCCACTTTCAGAACCATAATGTGTCACCTTCCACATCGCAGTAATGTGATCATTGATTTATGGGAGGTACAGGTCAGTTTCTCAAAGTGAGAATCTGTGACATGCTCCCCAGTTGACTCTTCTGCATATGAACTCTGTAAATACCATGTGACATGCACACAGGGTACTATGCTATGCGGTGCTGGGCATCAGAGTAGATATGAGACTCTCCAATACAATTAACACCTGCTATTAACTTATAAATAGGCTCATTTCCAAATATTAAAAGGACTAAAAGTTGGGCTGCCATGGTTGTGGGCAGGGAGTATATGGGAAGTCTCTGTAGTTTCTGCTCAATTTTGCTGTGAACCTAAAATTGCTTTAAAAAATAACGACTATTAAAAAAAAAAGTTGACCTGCCTAAAATGATGCAGGTGAAATGTGGCTCTCTGCATCTTTTCTCTGTCCATGGATCCCCGGCCTTTTACCCTCTACTCATCCTAGCCTGACCACCTCTGTGCAACCTCACTGAGGCAGGGCCCCGCTCCAGACTCCAGTAGCCCAATGTACACTGACCGTGACAGTATTAGGACATTTATACCCTACACTGTGACCAGCTATTCTCTTGTTTGGTCCCAGTGAATCACACACACACATATCTGGCTTGTACATGGCCATGCCCCTTCCTACAGCATGGTGCCTGGCATTCTTTAGGTATGGAATCAACTTTGTTAGATGACTGACTGACTGAGTGAATGAATGAAATTATTCCTAGCTGTTTTGGCTCAGTGGATAGAGTATCAGCCTGCAGACTGAAGGGTACCGGGTTTGATTCCAGTCAAGGGCACACGCTCGGGATACAGGCTCAATCCTCAGTTAGGGGGCGTGCAGCGGCAGCCGGTCAGTAATTCTCTCTCATCATTGATGTTTCTATCTCTCTCTCCCTCTCCCTTCCTTTGTAAATTAAATTATATATATATA
>PVJC01030271.1:0-21302 GCA_004026665.1 Murina feae | reverse complement strand
ACCCTCCTCCGCCCCCCGCCCACCCCACTGCGCACAGGACAGTCCGTCCCGGCTCCGCCGCCGTCGCCCCGGGCCCAGAGCGCAGCGCGCCCCGCCTGCGCGATGCCGGCAGCGATAGGAGCGGCGAGCGGGGCTAATGCACTTAGCGGGGCCGCTTATCTGGGGCCCCCGGGGCGGAAGGCTCGGGACGTTCCGGTCCCGTCGGGGCGCGGGCCCAGGTGCGGGCGGGAGGGCGCCGGGCGCGCGGCCTCAGCCTCGGGCCCAAGGACCTGGGATCCCGCTGGTCTTGGGCTGCTGCCCCCTCGCCCTCCCCAGCCGCCTCCAGCCCCGTCCGGGGGAGGGGCCAGGCTGGGCCCGCAGGTCCTGCGTGAGGCTCCGGAAGCCAGGCTGCCAAGTTGCCAAGGTCTCCCCTGACCCCCCAGCAGGAAGTGGGTGCCGCAGGCGGGCTCCAGGGTTTTCCTGGAGTGGGACCCCCGGGTGTCAGCCCAGTGCCCCCTGCCCTGGGCCGGCTACCAGCCCCTGGCCTGAGTCACCACAGCAGCTGCAGGGGGCACAGACAGGAACCTACGCCCACCCCACCCCCAGCACCCCACCTGGGCCCCCAGAGAAGGAGCGGGAGCGCCTGACCCCAGCCAAGGATTGCTTGTCCGGATTCAGAGCTGAGGCAGGTCAGCCTCGGGGGTCACTGACCCCATCCACACACGGAGACTAGCCAGGTTCAGCCCTAGTGCCAGCTCCCTCCACATTTTCCAAGAGATCAAACAAACCCTGCATGCCAGCTGGCCTCCTGGGCACTGCCCTGTGCCAGGGGACTGGACATGGCGGCCACATTGCACAGCAGAGTCAGCGTGCCAAAGGAGGACTGGACAGACAGCCCCGTTTACAGCTCTACCCTGCCCCCCAAACATGGGCGTATCCACGAGCTCTGCCATATTTAGCTCCCATGCAGGACCTGTTCCCAGCAGTGAGCATGGGGGTGGGGGTGGGGAGAGGGGACACCAATGGGTGGCCCCCATAACCACAAGGAAAGACAGGAAACTGGAACATGATTGAGCATTTATTGCAGCGCTAACAGAGGGTGCTGGGGGCTCCACCCTGCCTCTGCCCTCTTCACATCCCCCTCCCTCTGGTCTCCAAGCCTTTCCCAGGGCATTTCCCGTCTCCGTACACTCTCCCTTGTCCTCTGAAGCTGGGACGCCCCTCTCAGGCACCTCTTGTCCTCCTCAGCATCTTTTGTCTCTTCTCCTGGGTTGGGGCTGGTTCAGCGGTGCTGGCCCCAGCTCCCCACCCTTCGTGCCCACCGTCTTTGCTCCCCTCCCTTTGGGAACTCAGGGGACCCAGGCATCCTGGCCTCTGGCTCCCTCCTCCTCTAGCCCCCAACTTTGGGCAAACTACAAAGCATCCCTTCCATGGTCCTAGCCAGGAAGGGCCCAGCCCAGCGAAGAGGGAGACACGGTGTCCCTCTCAGCCTCTCTGTGCGTCCTGGGACATGGAGCGGGACAGAGTGCGACGAAGGGTGCCCGGCTTGCTGACAGGCACCACGGGGGGCAACTGCTTGGTGATCTCCGCCATGTCCTGCCGCTCCGTACACTGGCCACTCAGGGCTGTCTCCAGTGCCAGCAGCTCCCGCAGCTGGATGGGGGTATCCTCGCGCTCCTCCTTGGCGGCGCCCACCTTAGTGGGGGTGAAGATGGGCAGCGGCAGCACTCGCTGGTAAGGCAGCAGGTACTCCTGCAGCCCTCGGCCAAGGATGCCCATGCGCATCACCAGCCAGGGGGACCGCTGCACCAGCGCCTGGCACTGGCCCTGCTGGTGGTAGGTCTCATGCCGCTGGGCATCCTCCTCATGCAGGGAGCACCTGCGGGGAGAGGAGGAGCACTGAGCTCCTGAGCTCTGGCTTCCACTTATGGGCTGGGCAGGGGGCTTGGTGGGTGCAGGAGGAGTGACCCCACCCCGAGGAACTTTGTGCTCAGGCTTCCTAAGCTCGGGGAGGGTGCTGCTAGGGAGGAGAGGAGGGACCCCCAGCTGGCCAGCACTCACCCCTCCTCAGGCCGTGTGGACAGTGTCAGGTCCTTCCATTCAGCCCAGAAGGCCTCTCGGCGCTCACAGTTCTGCTCAGACACCTGGCAGCTCAGCTCAGAAGTGGCCATGATCAGCCTCACTCCCTCCGCTCCTCCCAGGTTCTTTAAATAGCCCCCCTCCCCTCCTCCTCTCCTCCCCTCCTCCAGGGCTATTTTCAGCTCCTCTGGTGTCAGATGCCATAAGAAGAGCCAAGACTCTGATGGGGGACATTGGGCCCAGGATAAGGGGGTGGGGTGCCTGGACTTCTGGCTGGCCCCAGGTCAGAGGTCAGCTTCTGAAGAGATCAAGATACTCCGGTGGGGGCAGGGGTCTTCCGTGCAACACCTCCTGGTGTCTGACACTCCTTGGACACTATCCGAGACCAGGCACATGCCCAGCCTCGTGCCACCTTGGCACCTGCTCTCAGCCCCACCCCTTCCCCCTCAGCCAGGGAGGACAGAGGCTTGTCTGTAAACACAGCAGGAGAGCGCAAGAACTGAGGCCCCTCTGGGCTCTGTACCAGGCCGTCAGGTCCCCAGCCCATTGCTCTCCTCTGCCTGGGTTTGAGGGCCCATCCCCGACTACGGCCTCCACAGGGACAGGGCACCCACATCCTCAGGTGTCGGCACGGAGAGGCCCAGTTCTGGACTGCCAGCACCACACTGGCGGCCGGCATCCTGGCGGCTCACTCCCCACCTGGGGCCTGGGCAGCAGCTTTTCCTCCCCGACGGCCAGGGGTCAGAGAAGGGGTCTCCCAGCCAGTCAAGGTGGAGCAAGGTGTGGGAGTGGCCCCCAGCTCTATTTCCATTACCCCACGCGGGGTAAAACAGGGGGAGGGGGCAATCCAGGGGCTCCGATGAGTGGCAGTCAGCAGACCTGGCTCTAGCCCCACATCAGCCATTAAGGGATGTGACAATGGGGCAGCCCCTTCATTTCCCCCACCTTCTGGTCACAACAGTCTGACCAGCGCTCTGAGGCCTGCCAGCTCCATGGGTCACCGGAGCAGGGCCAGGGCCTCGGTCCTGTCATGGGCAGCAGGATGGCAGGATGGCTGCTGGGCTGTGAGCTGGCACACAAGGTGGTGGGCGGAGGTGGAGGGGTAGGAGAGGGAGGAGGGAATGCAGACCAAGCACATTAACAGGAGCTGAGACGAGGACCTGTGGGGACAGCTGGCCCCGCCTGGGGCAGGACTACGTACTCTTGCTAACTGAGGCACTAGACCTGCGCTTGGTGCTTTAATCTGATAAGAGCCCTGTGACATGATAGCGAGTCTCATGCTTACAAAGGAGGAAACGAGGCCCTGGCGCAGATCTGCCCAGGGTCACACACAGCCAGGACTCAGATGGGCTCCGGGCTCTAGGCAAGTTGGCACCTTTGGGAGCCTGCAGGCAGGTAGGGAGGAGGGCAGCACCCTGGCCCTCCTCTGGGACTTGACTCTTGTGAGTGTGGCCGGGCACAGGGGATACCTACGAATGGAACCGAGAACCCAGAGAGATGCCTCAGCGGCCAGGAAGCCCAGACCCCTCCTTCAGGCCCCTGCTGGTCACGGGACCCCAGAAACAGCCAGGGCCTGCTATGGGGCTGCTGGGCCTCTCCTCCCTCCTCCCAAATCCTGGACTGGAGACCTTAACCCGACCTTCCTCACAGGAAGCCTGGCAGGGGTGGGTGGGGCGTTTTTCTCTGCCCCGTCATCTGCCCAGTTGAGCCATTCAGGAAAGTGTGTGTGTGTTGGGAGGGGTGGGGGGAGGGGGAGGAGTCCAGGCACTGAGCCCCACCGGCCCCAGTGACTCGCTCCTTCCCCATCTGCAGTGCTACCCTCCCTTCCCTCAAGTGGGCAGCTAGAGGGCTTGCTTTTTTTTTCTCGAGTTTTATTTATTTTTGTAAATATATATTTATTGATTTCAGACAGGAAGGGAGAGGAGGGAGGGATGGAAACATCGACGATGAGGGAGAATCAGTGACTGGCTGCCTCAAGCACGCCCCACACTGGGGACTCAGCTCGCAGCCAGGGCATGTGCCCTGACGGGAATCGAACCGTGACCTCCTGGTTCATAGGCTGACACTCAACCGGCCTGGTGAGTTCATATTTTTAATTGGCTCAAAATACAAAGGTCCCCAAGGAGGCCCTGGGCGGAGGGAGAGACCCTGGGAGAGGCAGGGGTTCACTGACAGCACCCACCATCCCCACCTTCGCCCGCTCCCCGGCAAGCACATGTGGAAAAAGGTCCCAGACCCTCGAGACAATCCCCAAACCGCGATGAGAGCAGGCAGATGAAGGGGCTCCTGCACCTGAACCCGGTGACAAGGTCACTCGGGCTCCATCCTGCCCAGGGCCCTGGCCCTCACCCACCAAGTCTGAGTCTCCCACACCAGACCCTGCCCCGGGCTGGGCAGGGGCACCATGTAAACATCAGCAGGACAGACTCCACTTGCCCCGGAGGCAGAGCCCGGAGCCTAGTGCTGACCCCACCACACCCTGCTCTTGGCCGTGGCTCAGGCACAGCGAAGCGTGGCAGCTTGGGGTCAGGGGCACGCCACGGGAGGGAACTGCTTCGTCCTCCTGAGGCCGGGTCCTCTGTGGGCAGCCCCGTCAGCCCCCTCTCTGGCTCTGGAGGCTGTAGCGACCGAACCCTGGCCCGCAGGGTGGCGAGGGGGCACAGTTACGCCCGGGCCCCCAGCTCTCCGATGCGCTGTCGCAGATGAAAGGCAAATTCAAACATGGTGGCTGCGAGGCTCTGGTGGATGAGGTACCGGGGCAGGCGGCCCTGGGAAGGGGAAGGGAAGGGAGGAAAAGGAGGGGATTAGCTCTCAGCAGGGCTCCTCCCTCAATGAGGGCACCAGCAGACAGTGTTCTGGGCCAGAATGCAGGTGCAGCTCTGGAATGCCACCGATGCCACCCTCGCCCCCTCACCCTTGGCAGGAGGAACATCCTGCACCCAGGTCTTGGCACCAGCCAGCCGAACAGACCGGGGAGGGGCTAGGCTGGCAGCCAGCCACCCCTCCTCAGGGCCTCAGGAGCCAGAGGTAAGAAATGAGAGGCACAGGCCCTCTGGCTACTGAGGGCAGCAAGATCTGGGGCTCTGCACCCCAAATCGAAGAGTAAGAAAGAAGGTGGAGAAGAGGCGAGGCCTGAGATCACACAGCAGAGCCTCCACTGCACAGAGCCTGCCTGCAGCCCCAGCCCTCACCTTGAGGTCTGTGTTAAGGATCCAGATGAAGGTGCAGACGCGGGGGTTGCTAGCCGACTTGAGCACGATGAAGCCCCCAGGACCATTCTCGCCCCTGAGGAGGGAGGCACCGCTGGGGACTCGGGAGCCAGGCCAGGCCCGACTCGCCCCCTCCACTCCTGGCCCATCTTGGACGTGGGTGGGAGAGGGAAGGAACCTGCCGGTCCAGCAACCGCTACCCTGCGGGAGCAGGGCCAGAGCAGGTGCCCAGAGCCCACGGCTTCCCATCCCCACCCCCCTGTGACGCTCCTACCGCAGCTGCCAGGCCTGCACACTGGGCGCTCCCCCCCTGCCCAGCCCTCACCGCTGTCCCGTCATTCTAGGTGAGCTCTTCTCATCCCTGCCCAATCCAGGGAGCAGAGCAGTGCTGGGGGCTTCCAGGAGGGGGCGCCCACTCAGGAGGTGGTCAGGGCCTGGGCTGGATTCACACCTCACCCCATTTAATCTGCCCACAGCTCCACTGAGCACTCTTAAGCCCACTCCACAGATAAGGAAGTCGGCACCTCAAGAGCAAGTCCAGGTCGTGCTGAGACCAGAGCCCCAGTCTGATACCCAAACAACAGTGCTCTCTGCAAGCCCAGGAAGGAAGGGGAAGTGGGGGGCGGGGGGATATCTGAGAGTCGAGGATTAGACAGACGGAGAACCGCGGGACGCCTGGCACAGGCAGCCGGCACCGCGTCACCCCTCTCCTCTGGCGGACTTCCGAGCGCTCAGGAGGAAGGGACAGGGACAGGGCAAGGACTGAGGACGGAAAAGGGGACTCGAATCTCCTGCTCAGGTCGCCGGGGCGGGCCTAGCCCGTCTACCCCGGGAGCTGCCCAGAGGGGGTGGTGTGGGTCCAGTCATCACTCCCGCAGCCTCCAGCACCCAGGGCAGTGGACGAGCGGGATCAGGGGCTGGGAAGCAGAAAGCCCAGTGGGACGGGAGACAGAAAGGCGACCTCAGCAGGAGAGAGTCCCAGCTGTGCACACTGTCCCCGCCTGTCCTCACAGCCGCCTGGGACGACCCTGGGCAAAGCAAGGCTCACCTGACGTATTTGTGGGTGGGGGGCTTGGCGCAGTGGGTGGTGGCGATGCCCGAAGACAGGTATTTGTCTCTGCGCCGCTCTATGCGTCGGACATTCACAAAGTCCCTGGAGGAGGGAGGGTTAGGTCAGGGGTTGCCAAGCCCAAGATGCAGGGGCAGGAGGCCTGCCTGAGAGGAGGGCTGTGGCGGCTACTCACCGAGGGGAGACCACCCCGCCCGCGGCCCCCGCGGACACGTCGTAGGAAACGAGGGTGTTGTCTTCCACTCGATGCAGGATCTGCGGGCGTTAGGGGGACATGAGGAGCGGCCCACCCCAGGAGACCCCAGCCCCGCCCTGCTCCATGCTCAGGTGCCTTTACCGACAGCCGTTCCCATTCCTGGGGCCCGGGCCAGGCGCCGACCACGTTCCCAACCCTCTCCAGGCAACACGGTTGCCATCACCCCCTCTTCACAGATGGGGAACCTGAGGCCCAGAGCAGGTCAGCGGCGTGACCCAGGGCGCCTGGGGTAGCTGGCACGCTAGGGCGTTGCCCTGACCTGCCACGTCCCTGGCGTCGGCCCCGGCCCGCTCACCTGGCAGGCCGTCACCGTCTTGTTCCACAGCACCATCCTCTCGGGCTGCAGGATCACCTCCTGGTACACCAGCTCCGCAGGGCAGGGCAGGAAGGTCTAGGCAGGGCAGGCGGAGGGCTGGGTGCTGCCACCTGTGCTCGGGCGCCCCAGCCCTTCCCTCTTGGTAGCAAGAAATCTGCCAGCAGGCCCCGCCACCCCTGGAGCCTCTGGGACTCCAGGGCCCGCCAAAACGCCCCAGCCCCGCACTCACCTTCAGGATGAACGTCTTGCCATGAAAGGGAACCTCGATGGTGTACACAGTGTCCCCGTATTCCTGTGGGAGGGACAGAGGGGGCAGGGAGGTGGGCAGGCTGGAGGGCATGGGGGGTGGCTCGGGAATGGGCGACAGGTATTGGAGGTTTTTGACAGCTCAGGGCGGAGAACTCCAGGAGCTGGGGATCCTCGAGCAGCCGTTAGAAAAACAGTTGTTCTCACAAATGTCCGGCAGCGAGATAAATAACTTGATACCGAGTTAAAGGACAGGAGCCGGCCTGTGGCCGTGACCACAAAGAATCGTGTCTCCGGGCCCATGAGGGCTGCCAGGGGCACTGGCGAGAGACAGGGATGGATGTTTCCCGTTTCCCAAGCTCTCCGCCATCTTTTTGGGTAATATCGTTTGATCGTTAAACAAAATACCAGACACAAGCCTGGCCTCCCCTTCAAAGCTGAGCCCAGGGAGCAGAGCAGCAGGGAGACGAGGAGGGAGGGGGCGGGGGGGACAGTAGGGGGGACAGTCCTTGGAAACATCCAGCCCAGCCTGCCCTCCTGCCAGGAGGCCAACCCCAGCCCAGGCCCCCTCCTGGGGCAGGGAGAGGGCTCCACCTGTGTGATCCTTGGGCTTATTTCTCAGGCCTCAGAAAAGGGAGGGAAAACTCCCCATACATGTGGGCAGGGCAGGTGCGAGAGCGGTTTCTTACATTATTCTTCTCGAACTTCCAGTTCTCCTCCTGGGCCAAGATCTGGTCCACCACAGCCATGGCCTCCTTCCCCTGGTGGATATACTCCCGCTCCTGGTCAGGGATGGGAGGCAGCAGGGGTCAGCCCGGGGTCTGTACCCCACTTGGTTCATGGCTAGTTCTTTCCCTAGACACTCCACACACCTCTCATGGAAGCCTGACCCAGCCGGACACGGTGGGCGCCGGTCTCCCAGGCCCTGAGGGGTTCTGGGGCCAGGAGCGGTGGCTACGGCTGCTCCCCACGGGGCCCGGGCATGAGGCGGACCAGTGGGCCTGACACTCAAATGGGCGCTGACTGGCATTCAAGCTGCCGAGGTCTACCCTCTGCTGGGAAGCCCTTGCCCACCCGGCTGAGCCCAGACTGGCCCTTCTCTGCGGGGCCGTCCAAGGGAAGGGCTGGTGGCAGCCAAACACCTGGGCGGAGAAGCTTCTCTTCCCGACAGCTTCTTCATCTGATTCATCGTCAGACCCTGCGGAGAACAAGCACAGATGACAATGGGAGAGGTGGGGAGAGGCGGGGAGGGGGCGGGGATCAGGTGCAAATGCAGGGTGTGCGGGTGGATGGAACTGTGTGGGAGAGGGTTGCTGACTTTCCCCAGGGAGACCATAGAAGGAACAGAAAGAGCAGCCTCAGCCTAACCCACTCCTCACAAAGCCCCTCCCAGAAGGCAGCTCCTCACCCACCAGCCCTCACCTGCAAAGGATTCTGGGGGTGAATAGAACTGGCCCTCAGAGAGAGCTCCGGAGAAGAGTAGGGGTCCTCGGGCGACAGCGGCCTGGGCAGCAAGGTACCCTGGGAAAGCAGACACAACAGCCATTGTCCCACACCGGCGACAGGCCAGCAGCCTGGTCCCCCTGCCCCAGGCTCCTGGGAGCTATTCAGGGTGGCAAGATGGCTCAGAACCAGCTCTGGGGCCTGAAATCTTCCTCTCTGGGGGCTGGCATGACCCCACTGCCTCCCTTACCCCTGCCACTCACATCGCTCCTCCTCAGCCTCCTGGGGGAGGACCTTGAAGTCAAGGAACCAGGTCTCCAACCAGGCAAGGACAAAGGACATGATGGGGAGCAGGTAGCCAAACGCCCCTTTGGTGAGCAGCTGTGGAGAGAGGGGGCTGAACTCCATGGCAGGGGGCGGGGGTCACCACATCCCAGAGCAGGCCCCTTCCTGGGACCGCCCACTCTGGCATATCCCCCACCCCTGGTACCAGCTGCTTGGGGACCCTCTGTGGCACATGCTCTAAGATGAATGAATGAATTCTACAGCAGGATAGACGGAGGTTAGACTGGAGGAAGAACATTCTGTTCTTGGGGCTGTGGGGGTGGGGGCAAGGGGGAAAGCTGGTGAAGATGATTCCTTGGGGCCTGGCTGCTGTGGCTCAGTGATTGAGCATTAACCCATGAACCAAGAGGTCACGGGTTCGATTCCTGATCAGGGTACATGCCCAGGCTGTGTGCTTGATCCCCAGTAGGGGGCGTGCAGGAGGTAGCTGATTGATGTTCCTCACTCATCAATTTTTCTATCTCTCTATTCCTCTCCCTTCCTCTCTCTCTAAAATCAATATATATATAAAATAGATGACTTCTTGGAATATCCAAGGAGAGGTTACCCCCTCCCTGCAACTCAGATATCCAAAATCAGAGAAACGGCCCCTTCTTAGGAGAAGCCCATCCCTCAGGCCAGATGCCCACCAGACCAGCTGGACCCCGAGCCACTGACCTCAGAGAGGATGACCTTGACAATGAGGAAGGCACTGGACACCAGTGTGGTGACCTGTCCAGGAGAAGGGAGGAAGGAAAGAGGGAAAACAGAGGCTGGGGGGGCGAGTCCTCCTCCACCTGCTCCCTTGCACCAGCCCGGCCAGGGCCCAGAGCCGGAGGGAAAGTGGCACCTTACCGCAATCACCCACCAGTGCCGGAGCCGCAGCACAGCGTAGCCCAAGAGCAGTCCAGAGAAGCGGAAGAAGGCCAGGACCTAGGGGGGGAGGTGGGGCGGGGGGGGGGGGAGCCATCACAGGCAAGCCAGTGCCCCTACCCCTGCTGAAGGCTCCCCTCCCTCCAGCCCGGCAGCCCAGGCTCCCTCCACAGGGGGGTGCACACCTTTGGGGGAGAACAGCTGAGCCAGTGCTTCTTCGGGGACAACTTGCATGTGACCTTCTTGGACCTGAGTCTTGGCGGCCCCCCTCCCCCCACCCACCACAGGGGCTCTCTGAAGGTGGGGACTCACTTAGGAACCCTTTTAAGGACTGAGGACTCCCTGAGGGTGGGAGCCAAGTCTCCCTGCTCAGGTCAGAATGTGCCGCAGTAAGAAGAGTCTAGCCAGAGTCGGGTCCCTGCTCCCTCTCTGCTCCCAGGAGTCTCAGGTCACTCACAAAGATGTCAAAGAAGGAAGTTTTAAAGTTGTAGTGGATGATCTCCTGCTCCAGGTTCTTCCGAATCCCTGTGTTGGTCTGGAAGAGGAAGATACAAACAGCTCTACAGGCAGAACCCGGTCCTGGGGCGGCCCCTCCCCTCCCGGAATGGAGGGGAGAGAGGGGAAGGGTGGAACCTGGGAGGGAGGCTGTAGACACTAAGCCACCACCCCTGGGGGTCCCCGCAGCACCAAGGGAGCTCAGCCAGAGGCCTGGGACCCCAGCACTTGCACCCTCCCTCGGAGGATCCAGGCAGCCCAGGCAAGCAGGGCTCCAGCACTGGTGAGCGTGGGCACCCCACCCGGCGGGGTACCTGTGCAGGCCTGGGCCCTATACTGGCAGGTGGACTGGCCAGTAGGCAGGACTGCTTAGCGCCTGCCGCACAGAATTTCATCTCCCTCCCTCCACTTCGGTGCTCCATCTTCCCAGGCAACCATCCATCTGGGGTGATGGGGACGGGGGTGGGCAGTGGTGTCAGACGGAGCCCCAGGTGGCAAATCAATTGATTAGGTTTGTGCTTAATGGGCAAAATCCATCACGCTGCTGGAGAGGACGGCGTGGAGTGAGCAGACTTGTCCTTGCCCCTGTCCCTGCCCTAGCCACCCACACACTTTTTTTTTTTAATATATTTTTTATTGATTTCAGAGAGGAAGGGAGAGGGAGAGATAGAAACATCAATGATGAGAGAGAATCACCGACTGGCTGCCTCCTGCAAGCCCCCCACTGGGGATTGAGCCCCCAACCTGGGCATGTGCCCTTGATCCAAATTGAACCTGGGACCCTTCAGTTCACAGGCCGATGCTCTATCCACTGAGCCAAACCGGCCAGGGCACCACCCACCCACTTTCAAGGGGACCCTGACGCCTTGGCTAGGGAGAGAGGGGGCCTGGATAGATGCCAGAGCCAGGCCACAGTCTGAGGAGGAAGGCCACCACTATCGAGACCCGAGCTTCTGATCTGTGGCAGGTGATCCGAGTCTGCGGGCGGGAGGCTGGTTAAAGATTCAGATGGTCAGACCACTGAGTCTGCATCGCGGGGTGAGCGGAACATCTGGAATCTTTATAAAGCTTCCTGGTGATTCTGATGCTGAGACAGGGAGCCAGCAGCCTGGACAACCCCCACCCGCTGCCCCACTGATGTTACAAACCCCCCACCCCGCATACCGCCACCCCGTGCCTCTACCTCAGGACTACGCTGATCTCTGTGGAGTTCAACGCCCCCATGCCTGGCATGACCCCCACCCCACCCCAGGCCCTGCCCTCCTCCTTCTCCTCATCTCCTCCCTCTTGGGCTCCATAGACCCTCTTACCCCTAGCAGTAGCTCTCCCTCAAGCTCTGTCCTCCACCTTTTCTCTCTCTTTTTAAAACACGTTTTTATTGATCTCTGAGAGGAAGGGAGAGGGAGAAAGAGATAGAACCATCAATGATGAGAGAGAATCGTTGATCGGTTGCCTCCTGCACGCCCCTCAGAGGGGACTGAGCCCGCAACCCGGGTCTGTTTTGGACCTGGGAATCGAACCAAGACTTCCTGGTTCATAGGTCGACACCGGCTGGGCATCACCTTTCTCTTTACAGAGAACTCTCCCTCTGCCAGGGCACCTGCCTGCACCAACTGCGTCTGGACTCAGGAGAGCCGAGTCCCCATCTCTGGCAGCAAGACCTTCCGACCCTGCTGGGTCCTTGCAAGCCACTGGGCCACACACAGTCTGTTAGAAAACTAAAAAGATACAGGAGCCAAAATATGAAAGTAAAACTGCAAAACTGGAAATTAATAAAACCTCAAGTGTCTCCCAAGTGAAACATGTCGTTACGTCTACTCACTGCTAAGCCCAGCACCCTACGGGTTCTCATCGCATCTGAACACAGTGGGGAGGCTGCGTTTCCTCACTCTGCAAGAACTCCCACATGTGCCTCATGGCCGCCGAGCCACTGCCGCCAATACAGCCAGAGGCGCTCAGAAGTAAAATCACCAAGACGTGCTCCACTCTTTCCTGGCGAGAACACGTACACTGAGGGAGGGACGCGCTGAGACTCAGTGCTGGCTCTGACGTGGGCTGGGACCTTCGAGAGGAAGAACGCGAAGACCCTGGCGGCGCTCTGGCCTGCCCTGAACCTTGCTGGGCCTCAGCTTTTCATCAGGAAGACGGTCCCCACGGCTCCAACGAGATGGAGGTGCCGGCGCATCTCTGTGCCCCAAGGACAGTCCCCTCCGAGCCCTGGTTGCCCTCCAGCTCCACATGCTGGAATCAAACGTACCCTCTTCACCCTTCAACCAGCCCCTTCTCCAAACTCCTCGCTGCGGTCAACAAAATCCCCCCTTTCCTGTCACCCCAGCTTGAGACCCGGAGGAAGAGCATCTGCCGTCCAGAGCCCTCACTTTACAGAGGACACGAGGGGAGGCTCAGAGAGGCTGCGTCCCTTGCCGAGGTCACAGTTAGCACGGAGGAGGAGCTGGGACAAGACCAGGCCCGGGAGGCCCTGCTCCCACCACGCCTGCCTCTGCGCTCAGGTCCTGCTCTGCCCGGCCAGCCTAGAGATCAGGCCCCACCGCCAGCTGGCCAAGCGGCGCAAGGGGGCGGGGTGTGGGCCCAACGCTAATAGGCAGCTTTGTCTCCCGGCTGTTGGTGGCATCTCAACAAACCCTGAGAGGCCGAACTGAAGGATACTGGGGTGTCCAAGCTGGGGAGGGAGAGCTGGAAGTCACTAAGAACTGGGAGCTTTCGCTGGTTTGCTCCCCACTGTACTCTCTGCTTTTAGCACAGTGCCTGGAACACAGTAATGGCTCAGGGAATGTCTGCTGAATCAAAGAATGAAGCCAGAAATCAAGGTGGGGCAGAAAGAACACAGGTTTCAATGCTGGGGGGGGTGTCTCTCCTTCTTTGTAGAAATCGGGAGGGTCAAATGCATCCTCCATGCTGGCTGCAGGGCCTGAGACGATGACCCCACCCTCTGAACCCCAACGTCCTCTCTGGAAGGTGAGCACAGCTGCTCTTCCCACTCTTCACTCTACCTGGACATGAACCCTCCCACACGGCAGGAGGAGTGACCAAGGCCCAGGTGCCCCCCAGCACAGCTTGTGCCTCCAGCCTCCAGCCCACTCACGTTCAGCTCGATGATCCAGAGCAGGGAGATGAAGAGCAGGTCGAAGGTGACAAAGAGACAGAAGGTGCGGCGGACATCAGAGATGGCCTGGCGCTTCTCGGGAGGCGGCAGGAGGAAGTGCGAGGAGAGGCTCTGCTTGTGGGACAGAGATGAGCTGAGGGAGGCCACGGCGGGCAGGCTGCGCTCCAAGTCACAGGACAAACCCCTGGACAGTGTGTTCATCCTGGTGGGCCCCCACCTCCAGGCAGGGCGGGTGGGGCTCAGCGGCACGGCTGCGGGAGGAGACAGGGTGGCTGAGTCAAGCCAAGCGTCTTAGGGTCCTCCTTCATCCCTCACATACAGCCCTAGGCGCCCCACTCACTCCCCGAAACCTCTGACACACACCCCCTCCCACCCCCAGGCCAGGGCTCTCTCTGTCCGAATCCCGCCCAGCAGTCAGGCTTCCAGGCTGAGAGGTTTGATCACCCCTCTTCCTCTGGCTCTTCCTTCCTCCCACCGCCTGCAAAGCCCAGCGACCCCAGGTTCACCCTCGGAGGGCTCTGGGGTCCTCTCTGGTGTCTGGGGACTTAGCCAGCTTCTGCCCAGCCCAGCCCCGAGGTTCAGCCTCTGGCCTGCCTCACCCCCACCCCCAGGAGAAGAGGGCCCAAGCTCTGTTCTTTGTTTTCCAAGCACAAAGCCACATTCCCTCCCAGCAGCCAGCCCTACCCTCCCACCCCCTAAACCCGTGGCAACCGGGAGGGACTTCCTGGAGCAGAGTCTCCCAGGGCTCTGGGGTGTGGAGGCGGGATGTCTCTGTCCCTTCTGCTCCACCCCACCATCCCCACCTGAGGCCCCACCACTATGTCTCTCAACTGGACACTACAACTTGCTCCTAATGGGCGTCTCCAGGCTGCCTCTCTCACCTGGCAACAACCCCTTCTCCACACAGCAGCCTGAGAAGTCAGTCAGATCCTGCCATTCCCAGCCTGCAGCCCTCCAACAACAGTGGGGCTCCCACCGGTCCGAGGGGAACAGCACCCTCCTCGCAGGGCCCTTGCAGTCCAGGCTCCGCAGGTGGGGTTCTGCCATGCTCCTCTCAGAAGTCACCTGGGCCTACGCGGGGCCTTGGGCGAAGTCCTTCCCAGCCCTTCCAGACGTGGAGTCGAGGGCCCTCTCCTCCGAGCCTCGCACCCTCTGCTCCCCGTCACAGTGTCAAATATGTGCACCAGGGGACTCATCGCTATCTGCAGCATCCCTTCATTGTTCTGCAAACTTCCTGAGGGCAGGGCCTTTCACTGCTGTCTCCTGGAGCCCAGCACAAAGCCTGGCACCTAGTAGGTGCTAAGTGACTGTTGCGCAAGTGGGTGGACCCAGAGGGGTTCCCGGCCCTCAGCAACGTGCTACGCAGCAGAGAGGACCAGGGCAAACCCCAGAGAAGAAGAACCAGCCGCTGCCCAAGAGCACCCCTGCCTGTGGAACACTGTGGCCGTAGCCATCAGCTCAGAGCGGTGAATGGACGTCCCCAGGCTGACATTAGCAACTCGAGATGAAGGGGACCCACGGCTCCCCTCCCTGGGGCTCCCCACACAGCCCCAGGCCTAAGATCTCTGCTCCCAATGAGCTGCAAGGGACCTCAGAGGCCCGTCTCCTGGGTGGGGGGAGAAAGGGGAAGAAAAGGGTCCCTCTTGGCCAGAGAGGCGCTGACTCAACGAGCAGGGCCTGAGCTTCTAGGACTTGATCAGTCTCCCAGCGTCTTCTCACCGGCCAGCACCAGGGGGCAGATTTGGGGGCCAGTGCAAGGGGAGCCATGGCCCTGGGAAGGCAAGAACTCGGCAGTCTTCCTCCTGATCTGCTGTTTGCTCGATCTGCTACCTGCCAGAGCCCCCTCAATCTATGAGGTCCAAAACAAGCCCCCGTTTGTGGCCGGCAGGAGGTTCTGGGCAAGCCGGCTCGTCCATCCCTGCCTCTGCCCAAGCCCCCACGACGGCTCCCGGCGGAGGCACCAGCCCAAGGCCACCCCCCAATACCACACTCTTGGGGTCCCCATAACAAGCTCCTCTGGAGGGTATTGAAGGGAAGTGGAGCGCAGCTCTGGAAGGAGACAGAGAGGAGGGGTGTGACAGGCCGCTGGCATCTATCAGCAGGACCTGGTGCCAGCCGGCGCGCAGCTCATCCCGCGCAGCTCATCCCTCACGGTGGCAGGGCCGCAGCTCCGGGGCGGTGACATTTCCTCGTCTCTGACAGCCCTCCCGTCTCCTGTCAGACCTGTCTCCATCTCTCCCCTTTCCTGTCTGTCTTTGTGCGCCCTCTCCTTGTCCATATGCTGCGCCCGCTCTGGGTCTTCCTCCCCATCTCTCTCCCATCTCGGAGTCTTCCCCTCCCCCGTCTCCGGTGCTTGCCCGTGTGTCTCTCCTTGTCCTCTCTCTCCCTCTTCCCTGTCTCACTTCAGGGCACTATGGCTTCCCTACTCCCAGGCTGCTCCTGTGTCTGTCTGTCTGTCTTTTCACCCTGGCTTTCTCTTTCCTTTCCTCCCTGGAAACAGGACTTGGGTGGCAGCAGCTTGGGTGTGAGAAGCACCCAGAGTGGCAACAGCACTGACACACACACCCAGACGTCCCTGATGCAGCGAGAGACCCAGATGAGGGCTGGGAGCAGAGGTGTTGCGGAGCCTGGAGCTGCCGACGAAGGAAGCCAAACATGAGGGGTCTGAAGCAAGGGTGGGGGTGGCTGCCCAGAGTCGGGGGGAGAGTTCCCGTTATCTCCCTCCCCCATGAAAGAGCTCAGAGTCCCAATAAGTGAGGGCTTGTAACAGAACGCGCTCCGGTCAGGATAAGGCCCGAGTCCCAGTCTGGGGCAGCCACTAGTCCCAGGTAACTTTGGGCAAGTCCTTCTCACCAAGGAAAAAGGTCCGTGGTTTTCTTAAAACCTCCCATTTTTAAGCAAGAGAAACGAAAATAAATAAACAAATCCCTACTGGGAGCCTTCCTACAGAAAACATAAAAAGAGGACTGTTATGGGACCTGCCCCCAGAACACGGCCACAGGGAGCCTCCCCGGTCAGACTTCCTACAAACTCTGGGGTCACCCCTGAGGCACCTCCTTGGCACCCTCACTCTGACGACGTCAAAAGGCCTTCAAGCGCCCTCGGACCACCTGCAGCCTGAGAGGTGAAACCACCTTGGCCTGGACCTGCCCTTCACAGTCCCCAAAGCACTTGTTCTCTGGCCCCTGGCCCTGGAGGGTGGCAGGTGGCAGAGCCAGCAGCACAGCTGGGCTTGGCCTCCCTGCCACCAGGCCCACCTGCTGATGGGGGGGAGGCAGGCAGGAGCAGTGAGGCTGGAGCCAGCAGGGCTGCCACCCAGGTCCCTGGGAGCAGCACCTCCCTCCCAACCCCGCCGCCTGCTCTCGCGGGCCCCTCCCAATCGCCTTCCGAGGTGCCAGGAGCGGAACAGCACGTGAGGCGCGAAGGAGTGAAGGAGTCCGCCTGAGTTGGCTGCAGGCTTGACATTCATCCTGTGTTTGCAGAAGCTGAGCTGCTAAAGCTTAGGAAGAGGTGGGAAGGAGGGAGGGAGGAAATTGGGGGTTTTATCATCCTAGGTTGGAAGAGAAAGAAGAGTGGGTAGGAAGAGGCAAATCAGGTCTCTGGGCAAGGTGGAAAGCTAAGCCCTCACCCCACCTCACCCCAATCCCCCCGCCACAGGCCCCAGGAACCGCTAGCGCTAGCACTGCCAGGGCAGCGGGAACTTTGGGTGGGGTCCATGGCTCCCCGCAGACAACAGCAGGCAGCTGATATCCCGCAAAGAGACCTGGACTCTGAAATCCAGCATCAAATCTCAGTCCGCCCTTAACTAGCTGTGTGACCTGGGCCAAATACCACCGCTCCGAGGTTTAGTTTCTTCAGTTGCATTAAATAAAGGCAACAATAAAAGACAGTAAGTCCTCACTTATCCTCAAGAGGTTCTGTGGCTTTAAGGGACACTGCACATAACGAGACTAATTTTACCACAGGCTAATTAATATAAACAAGAGTTAAGTTCCTACGGCAACACTGTGCGTTACAACGACAGGATGTTAAACCAAACAACCTTTATTTGAGGACCTGCTATACTTAACGCCACAGAACTGTACGCCTAAAAATGGTTCAGATGATAAGTGTATATTTTACTATAATAAAAAGGCAACAATTGCTACCTCCTCGGGCTGACATCTACAAGGCAGGTGCTCTGAGATGGAACAAGTAGCAGGCAAAGGCCTTCAGGTGTGTGTGTGTGTGTGTGTGTGTGGAGGGAGGGGGGATATTACGCTATAGCGAATGTAATAAAATCATCCCAAAAGGCCTTCGTTAAAACCTGAGCTCTCCACGCACTTGTCGCCCCCAGACCTATGCGCTTAGCGGTCCGTGTTTAGGCCTGTCTTCTCCCACTGGAATGCAAACTTCATGACCGCAGGGTCTCCCAGGGCTCTGCCCACGGCTGCGTGCCCAGGACCAGAATGGCACCAGGCTCATAGCAGGTACTGAGGAAATGTGTTGAAGGACTTCCCTTCAGGAACACATTCACGTCCTGCCAAGTCCAGACCGCCTCTCCCGGTGTCCGGGGTCCCACCCGGTCTGGGTACACTAGCTGGCAAGGGGAGCCGGTTTCCTGGATCCCCTCAGGCAGGGTGGCTGCTCCCCTCCCCTTCCCTTGAGCCTGGACTTGCAAGGAGAGGTGAGTTAAATTCCTTGGAGAGCGAAGGTCAAGGAGGAAGGACTGAGCAAGACCCCAGCATTCCCCCCTCTCTTGCTATGGGGTAGGGGGGTGGGGGAATAGTGCTGCCCCAATAGTCTCCTGACCACTAACTGCTCCCAGGACACCGTATGGACGGCTGGTCTTCCTTCTGTGCCTCTGCTCCCCTCTCTGGGCTTATCTCCTCCCACTGGGGAAAAATTGTGACTGATGCGAACAGTTCAAATGTCACCTTCCAGGCAAAGCTGTCCCTCTCCCCCAGGCTTCCCCAACTCCAGGTCGTGGGACTCTGGCTCGGCATTCCCCTTACACACAGCCATCTCTCCCGGAGCCCGTGAGGCCCAGGCCACACTGTCTGGCCATGGTACATGCCCGTAAGTTCACTGCTCTGAGGATCCGCAATACCCTCCCTGTAACAGGGGAAAGGGCATGAGTGGAAAACCCCAGGCCATCTTTTACCAGGCTGGCCCTTAACCACATCACTCCCTGAACCTCAGCCTCCTCATCTAAATAACGGGGACAGGACAATATAGTGCCCACATCACAGAGCTCTTCAAAGGAATTAGAAATAACACATGCAAAGTGCCTCTGTCTAATAAACAGCAGCTATTACTACTATTAGGGGCCGTGGGTACACGGCTAGAGGCGGGGCTCTGGGCCAGGCACGTGCAGGCAGGCCCAGCACTGCTGCCCAAACGGAGGGCTCCATCGGTCCTGCGGGGTCGGAGGACAGGCTCTGGCTCAGGGAACTGAGCCAGGATGGCACAGACTAGGCTCTTCCGTAAGTCCAGGCTCAATGGCCCAGGCCATCAGCTTCGGGCCAGTTGGCTGACTGGCCCCTACTCTGCCCCTCCCACCGAGGGTTCGGGAAGTTTCCTGGACAAGTAGAAGTTCAAAGAGAAGACACGGCGGCCGTGACAAATGAGATTGCAAAGCCGAGGCCAGAGTCCCGTTTCTCCCTTCCTTCTGGGGAAGTGGACAGGGAAGAGTCAAAGCAAAACAGAAACAAACTACAGTCATCACTATCCCCTCCCCTCCTCGGCCCCGGAGGTTCTGACGGAATTTACTGGAAAACCCTAACAAACGGAGATCCACTCAGCCCTCCTGCCCCCTCCACGTGCCAGGCCCTGTTAAAGGTCAGGATGCCCCCAGCCCCCTGATTCTAGGGCCCTGGCCTACTCGGGGGCTGGTGAGTCAGGCCCTACCGCACCCCTTATTGCTGTTGGATAAAACCTGGGACAAATGAGATCAAGTTCTCTAGAACAGTCTGGAAAGGGCCAGTCATCTTTCCGGGAAAGATCTCAGTCCCCATCAGCCCACTCAAGGGAAGGTCCCCTGCAGGGGTGGGGGCGGTGCCACTCAGACTCCTCCCAGCACCAGCCCCGATGAGACAAAAGCCAGGATCAGTCACTTCCCAGCCAGAAAAAGTTCAGGATGGGGATACTCAATTCATCAGATGTGATGGCGTCCCTGTCCCTTGTCCCGATAATGTGGCTGCTATTTGGGGGGCTAGGACTCTGAGAACACAGCTAGGACCTGGAGTTAGGAGGTAGTTCTTAAGTCCTTAATGAGCGACCTTACCCTTACCCGCCACGTCTCAACTTGCTCATCCATATAATGGAGCCAACAATCTCTGCCACGCGATAGAACAAGTATGAGCTGCCAAACGTACAGGATTTTTGTCTTACCTGCCAAAGTCCAAGTGTGCGAGAGCCCAAATTAATCCAACGCACACATGCTATAGCCTACGGTGTGCCAGACATGGCTGGTCCCTGGGGACACTCGGCAGCTCCTGCTCTGCTAAGGGAGGCGGGCAGATAAATAATAAACAGTGCTACGCTGTGATCAGCGCGTTTAGGGAAGAAGGAACCAAAAAAGGGCTGTGGGCTCCAGAAAGAGGAGCATCTGACCTAGGCTCGGGCGCATGAGATTGGGAAAGCCACAGGGAGCGACAGCCCATCTGACCACGCCTTGAAGCATCTATGCATCTATTCCTGGAGGCAAGGAGGATGAGCATTCCAGGCAAGAAAAACAACCTGAGCAAAGGCCCAGCCTCTGGTCTAAAGCACAGATCCTGCCCACAGACTGAGCCTACCCCGGGGGGCTTGCCCCCAAAACACCTGGCACCAGGCCTCTGGACACCCCAGGGTAAGGTGCCTGCAGGCTCCTAACCCAAGGGGCCCTTCCTCATGGCCAATCCAGAAAAGGAATCCCCAATCTCAGCAGGAGGTGCCTCTGTCCTTCTGCCCAGCTCAGCATCCTCTCCTCCACAAGAACTCAGTTTAGAGAACCCAGCTCTCCATTCTCTGAGCTCAACAGAGTCCCCCCCACCTCCCTCCCTCACCCTCCTCGTTAACTGTCAGAACCATCCTTGGCCTTCCTCTGCCTTGGGTTCCCAGAGCTCTGTGCGCATTTCTCTAGAACTCATGCTTGCCATGTAACACCCACTTCCAAGTTCATTTACTGAGCAGACAGACATCAGGTCTGGGGCTTTTTCACTCTGAAATCCTCACTCGATAAACCCAGCTCCTGCCCCCAATGCCCTCCACCACAGTATTTAACTTCCTGACAAAAAGCCAGGCTTTCAGGCTCCGGGACAGAGTAAGTAAACCACACCAACTGCCCTCAAGCAGCTTAAGAAATTAAAAGTCATAACCACTGCTCTATATTGGTTTTACATAAACAATAGATAACATTTATTGAGCACTCATTATCTCATTTAACCCGCCCAATCATTCCGTGAGGTAGGCACATTACTATCTCCGTTTTACAGATGAGAAAACTGAGGCACTTGCTTCATCAAGTCACAAAACAGTATCGGGACCCAGGAGTTTGCATTCTCAACCACTCTGCTATATGGACAGGGTGCTACAGGGACCCAGAGGAGTATCTAGTCTTAGGGGCTGAGGGAAGGGTGATCCAGGGCAGCTGAGCAGAGCACTCTGACGGACAAGTAGAAGGTAGCCTGGCAGATAAGAAAAGAGGCTTTCTATGTAGAGGGGTGGGTGCCTGCAAAAACAAAGAAACAGGAAAAAGCAAGGCGTGCGCAAGTGCAGCCTGCAGTGCCGTATTACTGCTCCTTAGGGTGCCCACAGGAGACTCAGGTCAGAGAGAGCACTGCAAATTGCGCTAGGAACTCAGCCCTTCCCATAGGTAATGGGAAGCCATGGAAGGGTTATGAAGCAAGGTGGTGACATTATGAGAC